>CAUYLG010007950.1:0-52768 GCA_963573385.1 Cacajao melanocephalus | reverse complement strand
GTTGCTGTTCAGCAGTGGCCATGCTGAAAATTGCAATGGACAACTGGAAGACAGGTTAGTCAGGCAGGTGTGAGAAACGTGACCAATTGGTGGAGTCGCTTAACTGGGTGTCCTCAGTTTCCCAAATGTTTCTCATTCTGCCTGAGCCAGTGGTGCCAGGACCCCATGCCCATGTCACTAAAGTGGGCAGCACAGGCTCCAGAAGGGACCTTAGACTGATCATGACTGCACTCCATGGCAGGACTTCCTGCAAATGTGGCCAGCAGGAGGGCTGCCCCGTGGCTCCTCACCAGCAAGTCCCATGGCAACAGCAGCCTGAGAAGCAGCACTGCAGGGCTGTGCCAGGCACCTGCTCGAAGGCAGAGCTGGAGGGAGGGATCCAACAGGAACCGTGGAAATGGGGGGAGCTCCGGCAGGCAGAGGAGAATTCACAGGGGCCAAGGCCCCACGTAGGCGCTAGCTTTCCACCCTGCACGCCAGCCGCGTGTCCGCTCTGCCGTGTGCAAGGCACCGAGGCCAGTCAGGACTGCAAGGGCCCCCCAAGCGCACCACCCCTCTCAGGCTGCAGAATCACCCCTCCTGCGTCCTCAGCTGGGGGTCTGCGTTTCTGAGTTGCCACTCACCCTTGGCTCAGAATAAAATGCACTTTGACTTCTGTAAGTCTGCAGTGCCCGTTAGTTTGACCTCCAGCCATCACTGCCATCTGCCCCTCTTGGAGGACCCATGAGCGTGGTGCAGGGGGCTGAGGGTGGGGAAGCCCAGGAGTCTGTCCTCCGCTCTGGGGTGGCTCCGGACCTGCCAGGCACTGCCTGTGTGTGAGGGGGGGCATTTCTGCCTCCTCCCCACCTCAGAGCTTGATTTGCGCACCCGAATGCACCAGTGTGAAGGCGAGCGCCTCGAAGGAACGCAGAGAGGCAGCCCAACGGCCCCAAGGTGTGTGGGTGTCACTCAGTGGCCTGACAGGTCAGGGACTCAGTTTGGGGGTGCAGCCGGGACCCCACGGGAGCCTCAGACTTGAGCCACAGCGCTGTTCTTGGGGAGGGCCCGCCCAGCGGCCTGCACCGCGTGGGAGCATTTCTCCACTGAAGCAGCTCCAGCCATCTCTGGGCGGAAGCAGATGCGTCAGCTTCACGAGGGTTGGCCCACCCTGCGGAGGGTCTGGCGGGATTTTAGAATTTGGTCTTGGGACCCTGAGTCCGGCAGAAATAGTCCCTGGACCTCCGCGTGAAGAGCAGGCGCGCTGTCCCAAGTAGCGACAGCAGAGGGCACCCTCTTCCAGGATCCGGACACAGGCCTGGCAGGCTGCGAAGGCCGCTGGTGTGGACGCCTCCTCACCCGGGAGGGGCCGCTGACGCTCCCGTCCCCGCATCTCATCCCTTAGAGGTCAGAGGCCAGGTTGGGGGCGGGCAGTGGCCTGAGTCCTGGAGGAACAGCGCTGACAACGGCAGAATCCATTGCTGCCCTCCTGCGGCTGGGTGCTGCCAATGGGGAAGGATGCCTGTGTGTGCCCGGAGAGGACGCCTGCATGTGCCCGGAGAGGACGCCTGTGTGTGCCGCGTGTGCCCGGAAAGGATGCCTGTGTGTGCTGCGTGTGCCCAGAAAGGACGCCTGTGTGTGCTGCCTGTGCCCAGAAAGGATGCCTGCATGTGCTGCCTGTGCCTGGAGAGGACGCCTGCGTGTGCCCAGAAAGGACGCCTGTGTGTGCCGTGTGTGCCTGGAAAGGACGCCTGTGTGTGCCCGGAGAGGACGCCTGTGTGTGCCCGGAGAGGACGCCTGTGTGTGCTGTGTGTACCCAGAAAGGACGTCTGTGTGTGCCCGGAGAGGACGCCTGTGTGTGCTGCGTGTGCCCGGAGAGGATGCCTGTGTGTGCCTGGAGAGGACGCCTGTGTGTGCCCGGAGAGGATGCCTGTGTGTGCTGTGTGTGCCCGGAGAGGACACCTGTGTGTGCCGCGTGTGCCCGGAATGAGGGCCCTGCTCCCTCAGCCACTCTCTTGTTGACAAATAAACACCTCAATGGAACCCACCTGAGCCCTGAGCCGGCTAGATTGGATTATTCTCACTATGCATGGACAGTTAGAGCCGGGATAATTCCCCATAAATACTGCCGTTCCCACTGGCCATTCTGATTCTCTTCGGACACGTGTTAGGAAGCTGAAAAGCCTAACAGCTCGTCCTCCTCTCCTGGCCAAGGAAGAAACCACCGTTTAGCTGCTTCATGTCCCAACCAAAGAGTGGGCGGTGGAGGCCCAGAAAACCCACCCCGCACTCTCCCCGACGGCTCTTGAGCCCCGGCCGTCCAAGGCTGCTGTTCAGGGGCTCTCCAGGGCTGCACCTGCCACCGCTACCCACACCCACCTTAGCTCCAGTCTGCAGAGCTGCCGCGAAGGCTGCGTTTAGAGAACGCCGAGCCCCTGCTGCCAGCAAACACTGGGGTTGGGCCCCAAGAGCTTCTGGCTGCATTTTCATTGACCAATCAATACATAACCTCATTCTCTGTGTGTTTCTATTGAAAGATTCCTTACTGAGTGTGCTTGGTGGCTTCATTAACACTGAAATCACTGCCAGCAGCGCCATCAGCAGGCCTGGACGAGCCTTCTCTGACCCAGGCATTCCTTGTCTATGACATGAGGCAGCACCTGGGGACAGTGCTCAGTGGCACTGCAAACAGCAAAGTTGCCCACGAAAGCACAAAGATGCAGAAAGACATAAAAAGGGCCCTTGATTGCAGCACAAGCTGGAGCAGGAAGGCCGCCCCGCCTGACCCCAGCTAAGAATGCATGCCGGTGACTCAGAATGTCGCCGCTCCGTGCAAGTAAGTGTTGACTTGGGGATTACAGCTACATTTTAGCAAGTAAGAGAATCGCATATGGACTCCGAGAATGACGAGGGTGGACTGTTAAGGAGACCTCAGTGGGGCGTAGCACAGCGGCACCCGGGCACCTCCAAGTCACCAGCCAGGCCTGCACACCAAAGTCACAAAGATAATTAACATTTGGAGTAATAATTAATATCCAGAAAATGATTAGGAGCATTTACCAAAATTAAAGTCTTGATTTTTTAAATTATTTAACTCATATCCCTTCTTTCCGGACACTCAGCTGCACCAGCTCTCCCTTGCTGAGACTTCTGGATCAGGACTCCGTGTCTATCTCGTGTCCATCATAATTTTACAGAACGCACCTCTGCAGCCCTCCCGAGCCCCACCCTCACCCGGCATCAGCACCCAGGGGCCCCAGTCCACTCCACTCTCCAGACTGGATCCTCGGGGACCTTTTTGAAATACAGATCAAGTCATGCGCTGATTACAGCCCTTCAGTGGCTTCCCAGAGCTTCCTTTAGTCCCCAGACAGTCCAGCCGCCCTGCGAAGCAGCCAGCACTGGGGACCCCGTGGCTCTGTGCTCCAAATCCACCAGCTGCCTCCAGTCCAGCCACATCCCCCAGCACTGCTCCTGCACCAGCACTTCCTCAGAGAGGGGACGCCTTGGGCACCTCCCAACCCCACACTATTGCTTTGCCTCCTACTTGCCCCTGCGGCACTCACTGGCCTGGCCCTCAGGACACCCAGAGGGGCTCCCAGCCTGCAGTTCCAGTGGTGCCTAGCGAACAGCTCCTAGTGGCCTCTGAGGGCCTTGCCAGTGTGGACAGCTCCTGCTGCAGCTCCCAAAGGGCGCTCTCCTGCCAGCCTTGGCTGAGGCGACACTGCTCCAGCAGGGTCTGAAGCTCAGCCCTGAAGAGGGACCTCTCCCAGATGTGTTTCCTCCTGGGGGGATGGGGGGTTGGGGGGAAGGGGGGCAGACTCCACCCAGCCCTCAAGCTGTGGGCCCGCCCCTCCTGCCTCATAGAGATCTCTGTGCCCCTTCACAGCTGTGCCCGATCCACAGCCCTTGTGACCTGTGAGGAGCTCCACTAACCTTCCCCTGCCTGGCGGCTGCATGGTTTCTGCCTTGGTGGCCCTGAGGGAGGCACAGTCTGGGACCCCTCCTCCGGCCCTTCCCGCCTGCCTCGGCTCCAGTCACACAAGCCCCTGTCCTGCTCATGTGGGCAAAATGGTAGAGTTCAGACCAAAACGTCAGTCACATGAACACGATTAAGTGGGCTTCACTCACCTGTTAAAAGAAAAATATCTTTAGTTTGAGTCATAAAACAAGACCAACTGAATGCTAAATAAAAGATATATACCTAAAAAAAGATTAAAATGTGGGCAAATAGACCATAAGAATGCCAGAGTCGTGGCAAATAAAATGTTAAATGCGACAATAAATATTTTAATACAAAATTCCACAATCCATAATGTAAAAATAACAGTTATGACTATGCAGGAAATAATAAAGCAGCCACATTTATAACGCAGAAACTCAGGAGACAGAGGGAGAAACACACAGAAAGTCTAGTCACAAGCGACTTTAACACAGCACACAGCTTCATAGCAAGAGGTCAAGTGGACGAAGAGTAGAGACAGCTTAGAAAACAGACATTAGAGACAAATGCAGTCACAGGCCGGGCGCAGTGGCTCATGCCTGTATTCCCAGCACTTTGGGAGGCAGAGGCAGGTGGATCGCTTGAGGTCAGTAGTTCAAGACCAGCCTGGTAAACATGGTGAAACCCCATCTCTACTAAATAAAAATACAAAAATTAGCCAGGCATGGTGGCACGCACCTGTAATCCCAGTCACTCGGGAGGCTGAGGCACGAGAATCGCTTGAACCTGGGAGGCAGAAATTGCAGTGAGCCAAGATGGCGCCACTACACTCTAGCCTGTGTGACAGACCAAGACTCAGTCTCAAAGGAAAAAAAAAAGATAAATGAAGATAAATGCACCTTCTCACGTGCACAGGAAACACTCACAGACTCTCCCTGATGCGGGACAGGTGAGGTCAGCGGGCCACACTGACTTGTCCCTTGTGTGAAGGCCCTTGGGCTCCACGTCCCTCTCACCCTTGCACTCAGCGCCCAGCTCCTTTGTCAACAGCCCCACAGGACACAGCAGATGGCCAGATGCTCACAAGTTCCCCACACCTCATATGGCCAGGAAAGAGAACAAAAGCCCCTATTCCTGGTGTGCCTTCGCCAGTCTCCAGCCAATCAGCACCTGAAGCCCATGAAGCCATCACCACACACTCCCGCCTCAGGGATCGTGCACGCACAGCTGGGCTCAAGGTGTAGCTTGTATTCAGTTGATGCAAAGGTAATTGTGGTTTTTGCCATTGAAACTAATAGCCAAAACAGCAATTAGTTTTGCCCCAAACTAATAGCAACCTTTCTCTCATTTTTGTAGTGAAAAACAGACCCCGGATGGAGAGTTCAGATGCTAGTGCTCCATGCGATGCATCCACCTTTGCGCACCTGCCTCACCGGGATCTTATGAAGATGCAGGTACAGCTCCCACAAGGGAATTCCCCTCGAGGCACCAGGGCCTGCTCCCCCGCCGAGTAACCGCCGTCTCTCAGCGTGCATGCTCGCTCTGCTGTAGACTCCTTTGCCTGCTCTTACCGTGGACTTGCTCTCACGTTCTTTTGTGCAGCAAACTCGGGAACTTGACCCGGCCACCCACAGGCAACATTGGCACAGGTCACAAAGTCGACACCAGGAAACCCGTAAGCTAGAAACTGGACACCGTGCACTCTGGTCACGATGAAAAGATCATGAGAATTTATCAACAATGTTATTGTAAAGGGCCCTTCCACCTGAAAGTTTAAAAACAACTCTTGGGTGACAGGAGAAATCCAAACTGAAATTACAGAAGGTCTTTTAAAAGTGTGATTGCAATGAAAACGTTTGGTTGCTGTCTGCTTTGCTGATGGTGTCTCATCCCCTGCAGCTCACTGGGGCTAGCTCGCCCTGGTCCGTGCACAGGGGCCTGATGCCCCCGGCTCTGCCACCCACCCGGCCTCTGCACTCTGCACTCTGCACTGCTGCTTCCTGCCCTGTGGTCGCCTCCACTCCCCAGCTCTGTCAGCCTTCACCCATAAAGTCGCACGGTGCCCCTCGGGGATGCTGTTACTGACCACACCAGAGCGGAAGCCTCAGTCCCTACCGTGAGAGCTATTCTTTCTTCCTTTTCTTTTTTCTTTTTTTTTTTTTTTTTTGAGATGGTGTTTCACTCTTGTTGCCCAGACTGGAGTACAGTGGTGCAATCTCAGCTCTCTGCAACCTCTGCTCCCAGGTTCAAGCAATTCTCGTGCCTCAGCCTCCCAAGTAGCTGGGATTATAGGTACCTGCCACCATGCCCAGCTAACTTTATTTTTTAATTTTTAGTAGAGACAGGGTTTCACCATCTTGGCCAGGCTGGTCTCAAACTCCTGACCTCAGGTGATCCACCCACGTCAGCCTCCCAAAGTGCTGTGATTACAGATGTGAGCCACCGCGCCTGGCCTATTGTTTCTTTTGTAGCATGTATTACTTTTTTAAATTGTGGTAAAATACACACAACCTGGAATTCACCGTTTTAACTGTTTTTGAGAGTACAGTTCGGTGGCACCAAGCACCTTCACGCTGTTGCGCAGCCGTCGCCGCCGTCGTCTCCGCACCCTTCATCCTCCCACGTCAAAACCGTCCCCACCAAACACCTATCCCCACACCTCCCTCCCCGTGCCCCGCAGCCTCCATTCTACTTTGTTTCTATGGATTTAACTACTTGGCTGGGGTGCGGTGCCTCACGCTGGTAATGCCAGCACTTCGGGAGGCCAAGGCGGGAGGATTGCCTGAGTCCAGGAGTTCCAGACCAGCCTGGGCAACATAGCCAGACCCCATCCCTACTAAAAATACAAAAATTAGCAGGGCGTGGTGGTAACTGTCTATAGTCCCAGCTACTCAGGTGGCTGAGGTGGGAGGATCACCTGAGCCTGGAAGGTCGAGGCTACAGTGAGCTGTGATTACACCACTGCACTCCAGCCTGGGCAGCTGAGCAAGACCTTGTCTAAAAAAAAAAAAAAGATTTGACTCCTCTGGGGACTCCTCAAGGTGCATCCATGTTATACAGGTGTCAGAATGGCCTTCCTTGTTACGGCTAGACAGTGTCCCATTGAATGTCTGTTCCACGTTTGCTTTCTCTGTTCATCTGTGAGTGGGCACTGGGCTGCTCCCTTCCCCCGCTTGGCTGTTGTGAATAAGACCACTATGACTGTGGAGGTACAAAAGGCATGTGTTACTTTTTTTTTGAGACTAGGTCTCACACTGTTGTCCAGACTGGAGTGCAGTGGTGCGATCTCGGCTCACTGCAGCCTCGACCTCCCTGCTCAAGCGTTCCTCCCACCTCAGCCTCCCCACTGAGTACCTGGGACTATAGATGGCGCCACCACACCCGGCTAATTTTCTGATTTTTTGGTAGAGACGGGGATCTCACTGTGTTGCCCAGGCTGGCTTTATACCCCTGAACTCAAGAGACCCTCCCACCTCGGCCTTCCAAAGTGCTGGGATAACAGCTGTGAGCCACCGTGCCTGGCTCATGGATTTGTTTTTAAATTACCTCTGTATATGTTTAAATACTGTATATGTATTTCCTAGCAATCCCCCAGAGAGAGATCAATGGGGGTGAAGCCCTGGTCTCCTGTTTGCCCGTGATATGATGGCCCATGACATGATAGCATGTGAGGTGATGGCCTGTGACATGATAGCATGTGATGTGATGGCCCGTGACATGATAGCATGTGATATGATAGCCCATGATATGATAGCATGTGATGTGATGGCCCGTGACACGATAGCATGTGATATGATAGCCCGTGACATGATAGCATGTGATATGATAGCCCTTGACACAATAGCATGTGGTATGACGGCCTGTGATATAATAGCACGTGACATGATAGCCCGTGACATGATGGTACGTGATATGATATGCATGTCCATAGCGGGACTCTCAGCATTGTTTTCAGAGGTGGCTCAGCAGCTCCTCTCAGATCCCTTGATGATGTGACTTTGCCAGCACTCCTGCCCCACAGAGGAACCTCTGTCCTCTTCCCCATGAATCTGACCAGCCCCGTGGGCTTTGACCACTGAACAGGAAGGGACGCAGTGCCAATTCCAGGCCGATTCTAAGTGGCCTGGCAGATTTTGCTCTCACTCTCTTGGGAGTGCTCGGTCTAAAGGAGTCCAGGCCACCCTACCGTTCTCCACAGGGAGAGATTCTGTCCCCAGAGGACATCTGGAGATGTCTTTAGTTGTCACACTGGGTGGGGGACGCTACAGCTGTCCAGCGGGTGAGGCCAGGGGTGCCGCTAAACCTCCTTCAGTGCACAGGACGGCCCACAGCAGAGAACAATCCAGCCCAACATCAACAGCGCAGAATCGAGAAGCCCCACGCTAAATACCGAGTGGACAGAGAAGCCCTGAGCTAAAGGGCCACGGAGAGACAGAGGCCCAGCCCCCAGCCAGGGCGCCCTGCCCCCATCCAAACTGCAGCTGCACGAGTGACCCCAGCTGACACTACCTGCAGCAGAGATGAGCCACCCTGGCTGAGCCCAGCCCAATCAACCTGCAGAATTGTGAGAAATGATTAGACCGTCATTTTAAAGTCACCAAGTTTTAGAGTGCTTTGTTATCAAGCAATACAGATCCAAAACAGCAATAAATAAATAAATAAATATCTGTTGGGTAAACAGAACCCTCCTGCAGTCACTCATTCAGAACCATCCTTGGGTTCCACTGAATTGAAGCCTGCACGGCTGAGTGGAAGCCTCACCCTCAGCCTCAGGGGAGTCAGGGTCACAAAAACGGTTTTTAATTTTTTTTCCTTTTTTGAGACAGAGTCTCACTCTATTGCCCAGGCTGGGATGCAGTGGTATAATCATAGCTCATTGTAACCTCAACCTCCAGGGCTCAAGCGATCCTCCCACCTCAGCCTCCCATGTGCTGTTACCACAGGTGCACACCACCGTGCCCGGCTTATTTACTTTTTTATTTGTTATTTTTCATAGAGACAGACCTCACCATGTTGTCCAGGCTAGTCTGGAACTTCTGGGCTTAAGAGATCCTCCTGCCTTGGCCTCCCAAGTAGCTGGGACCACAGGAGCACATCACCTCGCCCAGATTATGTATTTATGTATCCCTGTCCCTGCAGGGATCTCACTACATTGCCCAGGCTGGTCTCAAATTCCTGGGCTCAAGTGATCCTGCTGCCTCAGCCTCCTAAAGTGCTGGGATTACAGGCATGAGCCACCGCACCCGGCCCTGAAATCTTGATCCAATCAGCGTTTTACCCAAGACAAAAACCCCTAAAACTAAACCTGGTTCTGCTCACTTCTTTCTCGTGCCTCAAAAACCAAGGTTGGTCATCAATGGCCAGTGAGTATTTCAAAAGCTTCTTATAGGAAGGTAATAATATCCCGAGAAACTGGAGTGGGGGGCTTCCCCATCCCTGGGATGGGACAAGTTCACAGCAAAGAGAGACACAATGTCACCACCATCACTCCCCACACACCAGGGGAAGTGCAGCAGCAGGGCGCGGTCTGCGGGTCCCCAGGGCTCCTTTCCTGGGTTTTCCTGATGCCTCCCAGGTCTCTGGTCGCCCATTTCTTCTCTTTGTTATTGTAGTATTGAGAGAGAAGATCAGAGCCTTTCCCATGGTGACTGCAAGCCAGCTTCCAGATGGGCATTGAGTGCTTTTCAGCTTCCTCATGGGATAAACTTGTGATTTCACGGCACACATTTTACCCGGAGTTGCAGCTTCGATTTGGCTAATAGGGTTAAAACAGTGGAAAGCATACACAACACAATTTTAAGTGATTTGGTTTCATTTATGTGATGCCAGCCTGTGCCCGTCAGTGTCCCTTGATTTGAAAACCTGTAATTCACATTATGGACTTCCACTCCAGGTCATGAAAATTTGACTTAAAAATCAATTATCTAGTTTTGTGAAAATTGTTTCTTGCTTAACTCTCAAAAATTATGACCACCAATAAGTAACACTGGTGAGCTCGCTCACGCAGGACTTCACGGGGAGGTAGAGAGCCCAGGGTGGGGCAAGGGTTCCCGTTCAGCTCTAAACCAACATGCCATTCAAGTAACACTGTCCCCGCTCCCCGCTCCAAATGCATTGCAGGGAAATTGCTTTGTCCGCATAGCAGAAGCATAGCAGCGGTCAGCCATGCCCCTTTCCAGGTCTAACAGCGGGTCCACGTTCTCCAGCCTCCGCAACACCTTCCCCCTTAGTGACTGTCAACATAAAAACAGAGCAAAACATCTACGTGAAAAGGTTTTATCTGACAGTAATATACAAGTAGGGTTGCCAGCAGGGACATACATGCAGATCGGGGTGCCCTCCGGTATGGACGAAGAACAAAGAAGTTTCAGGTTTTATGAAGGGAGGAGGAGGTTACGCAAGTTGTTTTCAAAGAAAGCTGGGCCTGGTGCAGTGGCTCACACCTGTAATCCCAGCTACTTGGGAGGCTGAGGCAGGAGAATCGCTTGAACTCGGGAGACAGAGGTTGCAGTGAGCTGAGATCACACCATTGCATTCCAGCCTGGGAAACAAGAGCGAAACTCTGTCTCCAAAAAAAAAAATACTAAAAAAGGGCTAGGTGTGGTGGCTCTCACCAGTAATCTCAGCACTTTGGGAGGCCAAGGTGGGTGGACCACCTGAGGTCAGGAGTTCAAGACTAGTTTGGCCAACATGGTGAAACCCCTGTTTCTACTAAAAATACAAAAATTAGCCAGGCGTGGTGGCGGGCGCTGTAATCCCAGCTACTCGGGAGGCTGAGGTGGGAGAATCGCTTGAACCCAGAAGGCGGAGGTTGCAATGAGCTGAGATTGCGCCATGGCACTCTAGCCTCAGCGAAAGAGCGAAACTCCTTCCAAAAAAAAAGGGAGCTCATTGGCACCAGCAGCCACTTTTGAGAGCGGACTGGCGAGTGTTGGGAGCTGCTGAGTGTGGCTTGTGATCCTGGAGTGCGTTGGCCTGGCAGGCACACCCTGGGCTGTGAGGCCGGGTGGAAGCGCCCGGCTGTCCTGCCCCTGGCTGGCCTGTGTGACTCGTGGAGTGAGCTGCAGTGTGGGAACTTTTCTTGAGATAGTTCCTGTTATCGGGCAAATCCTGGGTGAGAGTCCCCGCTTCATGGCCCTCCCCATTCCAATTTGCCAGGGTTTGACATGAGGAGCTCCTTTTTATTTTTTTGAGACGGAGTCTTCCTCTGTCTCCTAGACTGGAGCACAGTGGCACGATCTCAGCTAACGTCAACCTCTGCCTCCTGGGTTCAAGTGATTCTCCTGCCTCAGCCTCCCGAGTAGCTGTGATTACAGGCACCCACCACCACACCTGGCTAATTTTTGTATTTTTAGTAGAGATGGAGTTTCATCATGTTGGCCAGGCTGGTCTTGAACTGACCTCGGGTGATCTGCTCGTCTCACCTTCCCAAAGTGCTGGGATTACAGGTGTGAGGCGCAGTGCCACCTCCATTCTGAACCCGACAATGTTCACATGACCAAAGAAATGAACCGAGCCCCACCCTCTGCAGCCACGGAAACCTCGAATGTTGCTGAGGCTTCCCTTGGACCCTTCGCCTCTCCCGGTGGCCGTCTGTCCACTTGGGCTGCAAATGCCTGCCCAGTCCTCACCGCCCTCTGCCTGCTGCCCCACCCTCTGGTCCCCACACAGCACACAGCCCTCCCTGGACCCACTGGACAGGGCACCTGGTGTGGCCAATTCTCAGAGTTAGGGTCAAGGTCAAGGTTAGGGTCAGAGTTAGGGTTAGGGGCAGGGTCAGGGTTAGGGGCAGAGTCAGGGTTAGGGTTAGGGTCACGGTCAGAGTCAGGCCAGGGTCAGGATCAGGACCAGGGTCGGGGCAGGAGCAGGGTCAGGGTTAGGGGCAGGGTCAGGGTCAGGGTTAGGGGCAGGGGCAGGCGCAGGGTTGGGGCAGAGTCAGGGTTAGCATCAGGATCAGGGTTAGGGTGAGGATCAGGGTCAGGGTTAGGGGCAGGGGCAGGGGCAGCGGCAGGTATTGGCGAGACCAGCTCCGAATACATCAACAAGGGGTTAAGATCTCTCAAAGCGATGGAGTGGTCAGTGAAAAACAGAGAGAGACAAGGAAAAAGTTTTCCTTAAAGCCGGGCCCAGCAGAGACGCCACGTAATGCTACTCCATGGATGTCTGACATTCCCCTGAAAACCTCAGTTTTTTATTGTGCTGTTTCAGTGGGGGAGGGGGGAGAGAGGTTACGCAAAGTTTCAGTGATAATTATACAAAAAGAACATACGTGCAAAAACTGGTGCACAAAGATCACAACGTGGTATTATAAAAGCAGAACAATGTAAAGATAACTTTCTGTGTCAGCATAGAAATCATACACCTTAGCAATAATATAGGTTAAACATGAACTTAGGATTATCAGCAGGAACATATTGGGCTCACAGCTACGAGGGGAACAGGATCTGACACAGGACAACCAGCCTGACCACAAAATCTGCAGGAGGACGGGGCCTCCACGCAGGCCTGGAGGAGCGGTGGGAGAAGAAAGACTTTTACATCCTTATCTCAACCACAGAGACAGATGCCCCTCACATGTCCATTTATAGGCTCTCCAGAAGGGTCGCATTCCCTTTCCAGGGCCCTGATCAATATGCCTGTCCTGGGAAAGGAATCCAGGTAATAAGCCTCTCCATCACATGCCCGCGTATAGGCTCTCTGCAACAAGAAGCCCATGACGTGCTGTCATCTCTCTCCGGGAGTCAGGCTATGTGGTTAGTCCCTTTCACAGAGTTCCTGTTTCTACCAGAACAGCTCAGCAGAGCCAAAGCTCTAAGTCACACCTCAGCATTTCACATTGTCCTTCATTTTCTCAAACACAATTGATGCGCTAAGTAACAGGCATCACAAAGCAAATAACTCATTTCAGGGAAACCGAATTCTAAGAGAATTTACAGGTTAAAAATAAACAATTTCTTGTTATTTCAGATAGCTTGGGTTTTACCAATTCTTCCAGAAGCTTGGGGTTGCTCAGTCACCACAGAGGGGTTCAGAGTATTCCCAGGAGGCAGGGGCAGGGTTACGGTCAAGGTCAGGGTTAGGGTCAGAGTTAGGGGCAGGGTTAAGGGCAGGGGCGGGGGCAGGCTTAGGGCTGCCTGATTCTCAGGGCAAAGGTGAGTAAAGCTCTGCAGGAGACTGGGCAGGGAGGACCAGGGGAAGGGAAGGCAGGTGTGAGGGGACACAGCACTGGGGTGAGCAGGGTCCCCAAAGCTCATATCCACCCGGAACCTCAGAAGGAGACCACTAAGGTAAGAATTGGCATGAGACCATGCTGGATGGTCCAGGGGCCCCTAAATCCGATGACATGTGTTATTACGAGAGACAGAGAGG
This sequence comes from Cacajao melanocephalus, assembly GCA_963573385.1. Taxonomy (NCBI): domain Eukaryota; kingdom Metazoa; phylum Chordata; class Mammalia; order Primates; family Pitheciidae; genus Cacajao; species Cacajao melanocephalus. The sequence goes on along the minus strand of CAUYLG010007950.1, from coordinate 39,480 downwards.
AGAAGAGGAAGCCCTGTGGAGGCAGAGACAGAGACTGCAGCGACACAGCCACGGTAGGCCCCGGAACCCCCGAGGCTGGAAGAGGCCGCAGGAGCCTGCCCTGCAGTCTTCACAGGAAGCATGAGCCTCCTATCCCCAGCACTTTGATTTCAAACTCCTGGCCTCCAGGGCTGTGGGAGAATAAGTGTCTGTTGTTTAATGCCACTGGTAGGTGGTGACATGCCTCGGCAGTCACAGGAGGCCCACAAGATGGACAGCAACTGCCGCTGGACCTCAGTCCTGACCCTCCTCCCCGGGAGGCCAGTTCACCTTCACTCGGGGGAAGCTCAGACCTGTCCCTCCTCCCCAGGAGGCCGGCTCACCCTCACACAGGGAACCTGAGACCCTGTCCCTCCTCCCCAAGAGGCCGGCTCACCCTCACACAGGGAACCTGAGACCCTGTCCCTCCTTCCCAGGAGGCCAGCTCACCCTCACACAGGGGTCTGCTGCCCAGGGCCCCTCTCGTCCCTTCTCCAGCTCTGTAGGTCCAGGGCCCCTCAATACCCTGCTCCCTCCTCCCCGGGTAAACATCCTTTCTCCTCACGTTGCGAATCTCCCCTCTGTGGAAACACATTCATCCTGCCGACATCGACGTCGAAGGCCCTAGAGTGGGAGGTTGGTCAGGCCACATAGGAGGCGGGGGCATGTCTCCCCTGGAGCCGAATTTCCAGCGCTAAAACACCTAAAGCCCCTACCCAACAACCAACAGGCGACGTCCAGAGGGATGAATGGCTTGTTGAAACCGTGCTGGGTGTGCTGGCCCATCAGACACCCCATCTTGCAAGACGGTTATTAAAAGTCTCACTTCCACTGTTCTCCAAGTTCCTAAGTCCATTTTTGGGTTTGGATGGCTCAGTTTATTTCTCACAAGATGATAGAAAGTTCAATAGATAATAGATGGATAGATACATACATGCATACAAACATACATACATACAAACACACATGTATACATACATACATAGATAATAGAGAGCTAGAAGAGATAGATAAGAGGGATAAAGAGACAGAAAGAAGGAGATGTGGGCAGATGATGGTGAGGTCGCTAAGTACACGACTAAAGAAAGTTTCACTGAGTCTGGAAAGCTGCATTTTTCCTGGGTCCCATTTCTATAAAGCGTTGTAAAGTGGCTTATTCAGAGCGTTGGCTTGACCTGGTCTTCTGGGAACCCCTGTCTATCTGGCTCAGCGCTGCCGGCACGCAGCCACCCTGCTCCCGCTCCGTGCTGTAGCTCGCTCACCACAGCGTGTGATGTCCCTTTGCGTGACCACAGCACTTCATTAACCCATTCTCTGCTGAAGGCCATTCTGGCTATTTCAAGACTTTGCTCTTGTGAGTAACATTCACGCCACGTCTCCTGATATTCGCATGCAAGACACTTTCCTGGGTGATATGGAAAGAGACTGCTTGGATATAAGGGACACAAACATTCACTGCCACCGAATCTACCCACTGCCTCCCTACCTGGCTGTGCCAATTTATCTCCAACCTGTGGAGTCCACCAGACCCCAGCAGGGCAGAGTCTCTGGAGCACAAGGCATCACCAGACTCTAAATGTTTGCTTCTCTGCGTCTGTGGGTGTCGCCCCCAGAAGCTGCTGAAACAGGGAGTGTCCCCTGTACACGCACAGGTCCTGAGATCTCCTGTGCAAGTCTGTGCTCAGCTGCGGCGTGGCCTGGCCTCTTTGTGACTGTGAGTGTCATTAATCTATTCTTGCACTAACCCTTCCTCAGGTATGTTTGTTGCACATCTCTTTTTCCAGTTTGTAATTTAACCTTTTAAGACATGTTTTAGCAATTGAAAGTTTTTAATTTTCTTGTCAAATTTATCCATTTTTTTGTCATGAGATTTTCTATTTGTGTCTTATTTAAAAATTCTCCCCTACCCCCAAATCACACAGAAATTCATTTTTATTTTCTTGTAAAAGTTTTTCAGGGACCTGGTGAGGTGGCTCACGCCTGTAATTCCAGCACTTTGGGAGGCCAAGGTGAGAGGATCCCTTGAAACCAAGAGTTCAACACCCACCCCCCATCTCTACAGAAAGATTTTTTTTTTAATTAGCTGGACAAGGTGTCTCACATCTGTAATCTCAGCACTTTGGGAGGCTGAGAGGCAGGAAGATCACTTGAGCCCAGGAGTTCAAGACCAGCCTCGGCAACATAGGGACCTCTATCTACAAAAAAAGAATTATGTTTTAATTAGCTGGACATGGTGGTGTGCACCTACGGTCCCAGCTACTCAGAAGGCTGAGGCAGGAAAACTGCTTGAGCCTGGGAGTTTGAAGCTGCGGTGAGCCGTGGTCCCACTACTCCACTCCAGCCTGGGCAACAGAGCGAGACCCTATCTCAAAAACTAAAAAAAGGTTTTCAAGTTTTGCACTTGACATTCATGTCGTTGATTCATCCTGGATTTATTTTGTGGCTGGTGTGTGGTGGACACCCAGCGTGACTACCACGTGGACAGCTCCCGCCTCTGCTCTGCGGATTGAACAGGCCCTCTTGGCCCTGATCCGACCCACCCCTCCAGCACTGCTGAGCGTGGTTTCTGGGCCTATTTCTGGGTGCATGGTTCTGCCTCTCCTGGTGGCTGTGGACCGGCAAGGAGGCTGCACTCTCTTAACTGTCACAGCCTCAGTAGGACAGTGGCATCTGCTGGCCCAGCTCTGCCTCCTCCTCCATGAGCTTCTGTCTGGCTGTGATTCTTGGCCGGCTCCCCTTTCCAGCTGTGGAAGCTTGAGCAAGTCAGACCTCTCCTGCAGCCCATTTCTCCCTGTGAAACAGGGACTATATGGTGCCTTCCACCGAGGGCTGGGCTGCAGCTGGAGAGAGAGGCGTGCCTGGCGATGGCCCCACAAATGCCTCTGGTGTGTTCAGTCCCTAAATACTCCAGCTCTCACAAGAGCATGTGGCCACCTGGGGTAAACACCAAGCTCCCTGAAGGCCCAGTCTCTGAAGGCAGCAGTTCTCTGTTGCCAGAAACGCACTGAGACGCAGAGGCTGGCAGCTGACAGCTTGCAGGGAAGCTGTCCCGACATCCTCGAACTCTGGAGTGCCTTGAAAGGAAGCCCTTCCCCCAGGAGTGTGGGAAGGAACCTGCAGGCGGAGCCAGGCCAGGGTGTAAACTCGCCCCTGCACACACAGTTCAGAGGGCCACCTGGGGAAGGGTGCCTGTCCAGGGCCCCAGGGAGAGACAGGTGATGGCGGCCCCTCCAGCCTGAGCCCTGGGCCACAGTTCTGGGGACATGGTGGGGGTTGGGGGGGCTAAGGACACACCCTGGCCCTGTGAAACCTGTGTGACCCCCTATCTCCATCAAGCAGAGATGGAGACCCAGCTTGAGCAGCCAGCGGCCCCCCCGGAGGGCTCCAGAAAACACAGGAGACGTGGAGCTGCAGTAACCATGGTGACTGCTGTGGGAACACCAGGGACATTTCACAAAGGACGACTTGGCTTTCTGATTTCAGCTCTGCTTCCCTGCCACACCCTCTGACGTGCACCCGCCCCTGCTGAGGCCTCCCCCGGATCCAGGTTGCTTGTCCTGTGGGCCTGGGGGCCCCGTGCTGAGGTTCCAGTGTCTCTGGTGGCCCCATGCGCTCAGCCCCTCAGGTAGCAGACAAGGCCCTGCACCCAGGAGGGATTGGGGGAGGGGCCCCTTCAGAGACTTGGCGGGGAGGTGTGTGTTTGGAGACAACGGGGATATGGATAGGAGCTGTTGACACAGGGGGTCCAGCCAGGGAGAAGGGTTCTTCCGCCATCACCGTCCACCACTCCTGCCCCACCCACGTGGCACCTGCCCCCTGCTAGCCAGTCCTGTTCATCAAACACATGAATTCATGATTTATGGTGGATTCAATGATCGTCCTCTGTCCCTCACCATTTCTTTTTACTTTATTCATTCATTCAATAAAATTACCGCTTGTCTGCTGAGGGGCTGGCTGGATGGAACTGGATTCCAGGGATCCCTGCTCCAGAGAGAAGCCTGCCAATACCCACCTCACCTGGGGCTATGGAGACAGGGATCCCTGCTCCGGAGAGACCTGCCAACACCCACCTCACCTGCAGCCATGGAGACAGGGGAGGGGCGGCCAGGGTCAGCGGCCTGGGGAGGAAGAGTGCGAGCACCCACAGCCCAGCCACGCAGCTCCCAGCTCTGCCGGGGGCCAGGGCAGTCTGGGGCCTGGCCTCACTGCTGCTCAAAACTCTCCCTCACCCACCCGGGGAGCCCCCAGCCCTCACCCACTCAGGGAGCCCCCAGCCCTCACCCACCCGGGCAGCCCCCAGCCAGACACTCAGCAGTTTTCCTAGAGCCTCTGGCTCTCCATCGCTGAGCCAATGACACATGACTGCCCCCAGTGCAGAGGGAAGGAGCCCCATGACATCAGGGAGTGTGGGGACAGTGGTGGGGAGGGCAGGGGGTCTCTGCTATAGCTTGGGGATTCTGGAGCTTCAGCCAGGAGGGCTGCTGTGCTGGGGGGACGGGGAGGCCCCCAGTCCCAGACTCTCCTGGTCCTTGAAGGCCTCAATCTCATCCAGTCCCACCTTTCAGTCCTCCAGGACGCCCCCACCACGGTGTCCCAAGGTGCCCAGCTCAGCCCAGTCAGTCTCAGGGGGCCTTGCACCACCCACACCTCACCTATGCCCCTGCCCCGCCCACAATTCACCTATACCCTTGCTGGGTGGCCCAAGGTCCTGGGCCTCCTGGGCACCTCCACCCACCCATGCCCATCAGGCCTCATCTCCTCATCCCACTGGGGCCTCCCAGGCAGGGACCCACCCCATCACGGGCTGCAGACCATGGCTGGCCGGCCTTTCTAGGATCCTGGACCTGAGCCCATGGCTGGGGCTCACAGGCATTAGACCCCGCCTGGTCCTTCGTGGCTGTGGTTTCGTTCATCCCTGTTCTCCCTGTCCCCTAATATCGTTCACTGCTGGAAATGACCCCCTGACAGGCCCTCCCCACACTCTGGACCTGGGCACAGGCCTCGCTGATAAGAGCCCACGTGGGAGGCAAGAGAGCCCGGCAGCTCAGGCGTCAAGCCTGCAGGAGCGGCAGGAGGCCCCACCCGGCTCTGCAGCCCCTGCTCCCCCTCAGGGCCTCTTGGTTCTGATCTGTTCCCCTCTGCAAGTCTGTGCTGAGGGGGGCAGACAGATGCATTTCAAACTCACGTCAGTAAGCATGGACAGGTGCAGAAACCAGCAAGAGAGAATGAGTGACAGAGCGAATGAATGAACACGTGTACCCCCTCCCCTCCAGTTCCACCTGCACCCGCCAGGCGGGGCTAGAGCCTCACTGTGGGAAGGGGCCCACCAGGGCCAGAGCATCAGGGTGGGCTGCAGAGCCCAGGAGGAGCAGGGGCCACTGGCCTTCCCTGGCCAGCGAGGGGACATAAGACCAGGCCTGGGGCTCCCAGGCACCCAGCACAGGACAGCACAGGGAGGGCCTCAGGAATGCTTCAGGGGAGGGGGACAAATGCCAGGTAGGGGTGACCCCAGGGACCACCCTGGTGTGCCCTTCTGGGGAGAGGAGTCGTCCCCACAGCTGTGAGCTTGGGTCTGCGTCAGCACGTTCCACATCCCTACAGGAAACACAGGGAGCAGGGTTGGTGGGCCTGGGACCCCCCGCGGGCAAGGCAAGGTCCGCAGGTCCCTAGTGGACCCAGTCCTCCCTCCATTGGAGGTTGGGTGTGGGAAAGCAGCCCCCCCACCATCCTGCCCAGCCCTGAATCCCCGAGCACAGCCCCAGCACAGTCCCAGCGCACACAGGGCCTTGAAGGGCAGGGGTGAGCCCCAGGCCTGGGCACAACGCAGCTTCCACGTGGGCTCCTCCATCAGGCACTGGGCAATCCCCAGCCCTGCCCCGCCCAAGAAGGAAACAGGAGACGTTTGCTTTAAGCATTGGAGGAGGGAAGATTTCTCTATGACTCAAATCCTGAAGCCGTAAGAAATAATGGTAACAGTGTCTCCATAAAAATTCAAGGAAAAGAAGCTTCCGTGTGGCAAAACACACACGCACACACACACACCATAAGCAAAATAAAGGGAGAAATGTATGCCACTCATACCATAAGTGAAGGACTTATTCCTGGCTATGAAGAAAGTTCCCGGAAAAGAGTAAGGACTCCAACCATCCCACAGAAAAGGGACCAAGGTGACGAGCAGATAGCCCAGAGAAATGGAAACAACCCTACCCCCCCGCCCCCAACAAAAACAGAGAAACCAGAATGCCCAGAAGGAAGAAACAGGCTGGCACAGACCAGTGAGGAGCAGGTGCAGGCAGGAACCGAGGGTCACGGCGCCTCAAGCTCCCCACACCTGTGGCCCAGCTTCCACAATTCAGATCACAGCTGCAACGCCGTCTTTCACTGCAGACCGGATCCGCGACAGTCCGCCAGCAAGAGAGGAGCTGTGGTCTCGGCATCGCTACTGGAAGTGTGACACTGTGCAGCCGTAGAGTAACCACGCTCACCCACAGCTACAGGCCCGGCAAGGCTGACCCTGGGGAGGCGTCCCCACACACCGCTGCTAGCTGACATGCCTGAGGCTGCAACGCACAGCATGAGGGCAGCCATCTAAAGATGCAGAAACAGGCCTGGCTCGGTGGCTCACGCCTGTAATCCCAGCACTTTGGGAGGCCAAGGTTGGCAGATCCCTTGAGGTCGGGAGTTGGAGACCAACCTGGCCAACCCCATCTCTACTAAAGATACAAAAATTAGCCAGGCGTGGTGGTGCACGCCTGTAATCCCAGCTACTCAGGAGGCTGAGGCACAAGAATCGCTTGAACCCGGGAGCCAGAGATTGCAGTGAGCTGAGATCATGCCACTGCCCTCCAGCCTGGGCGATAGCGTAAGACTCTGTCTCCAAATAAATCAGCAGAAACAGGAGTGCATGTGCTGTGCGATGCTGCTGTAAGCGCGAGTTGGGAGCTAGCCCCGCACCATCACAGGGATCTCCAGGCTGCAGGGAGAGGCCGCCTCAGTAAAGAGCTCAGCTGTGAAGGACCAGCATTTCGCACCCTCTCGTGTTTGTATAAAGACCTCCTGAACAGATACACAGGAAACTGGCAGATTAAGACAGGGCAGGAGGCGCACTTCTCAGTGTAGACATTTTTTAATTGATGCAAGCGTTCTTACGTTTTGGTGGTGGTGTCGCTGTTGTTGAGACGGAGTCTCAGTCTGTCGCCCAGGCTGGAGTGCAGTGGCGTACTCTCGGCTCACTGGAATCTCCGCCTCCAGGTTCAAGCGATTCTCCTGCTTCAGCCTCCCGAGTAGCTGGGACAACAGGCGTGCACCACTGCGCCTGGCTAATTTTTGTATTTTTAGTGGAAACGGGGTTTCACCATGTTGGTCATGCTGGTCTCAAACTCCTGACCTCAAGTGATCCACCCGCCTCGGCCTCCCAAGTGCTGGGGTCACAGGGGTGCTATTACCTGTTTTTTTAAAAAAACCAACCAGAGGAGCCCTTGAACCTCCTTGTCTCTTCCTGCTCACGCTCATCCCCAGCAGCCTCCCTCCCACGTGGCCTCAGCAGCAGGTGCTGGAGCTGGGCCCTGCAGTGGCCCCAACCTGGCCTGAAAGGTCCACAGCTTCTGCCCCGTGAGGCCCATGAGCCACGAACAGCAGCTCAGACTACCTGCGCAGCTCGTGGGCTCTGCCCTTCACCTTCTCCCCTTCCCAGGCCGGGTCTCTTCTCAGCTCCATTGCTTTTCCATATTATCCCACCGATGTGGCTGCATGCTGTCTACCCTCTGCACCGCCCCTCACGCACAGGCCTGCGCATGCACACTCGGGCTCACTGGAGGCCAGCCATCTCATCTGCCTCGTCCACTACTCTGTCCCCAGACCTAGAGCCTAGCACTAGCTCCAAGAAAGCAGAAAACTGAGCCCGAGTGCATATAAAATTGTGGGTGTGCTCCCCCTTCCAACGCTGGCACCCTCTGCTTCTCACAGGTGAGGCTGGTACAGACTCCTGGAGCCAGTGCTGGGCCCTTTACGTCAGGGCTTCTGGGAGTGGGCCCTGGGCATCTGCCTTTGAACCTGCCTCCCAGGAGACCCTGATGCCCCTGGAGTCTGGGAGTGGCTGGTCCGAGGGGAGCCTGGAGGGGGGAAGGGACTTTCCCATATCCACCTTGCTTCCCTATCTGCCTCAAGGGAAGGGCGGCTTTCCTCCCACCACTTCATGAAACTCAAGGAACTTCTAGTCTCCTGTGTGGGGACGTTTCGGGGAGGCCTGGGGATGTCCGAAAACCACACATGTAAGCGTCTGTCTTATAGAGCACGGAGCAGCTGGGGGAGTTTGGAGGATTCCATGCAGCTCAGTTCTGTTCACCAACAGTGATCGGTACTCTCCTGTGAGGGGCTCAGCTGCCTGCTGCACCCTGAGGCCCCAGGAAGGAGGAGACAGGGCCCCTCCCCAGGAACACCCAGGGCGGGGGCTGGAAAGGGGCCTTGGCAGGTACCCTTGGCCCGGGCTGGGAAGGCGGCCTGGGGGAAAGCATCTCAGGACAGGCTGTGTTAAAAAGAGTCTAGAAGACCAAGGGAAGCTTGGAAGGATTCCGGCTGGGAGTGGGGAAGCTACAGGCCCCCAGAATCAAGCCGAGGAGGGAGCAGGGTTCATCCTCCCACCGCCCGCCCACCACCTTCCGTCCACCCGGCCTGGACCAGCGTCCTGCCGGCCTGGAACAGAGGCCAGAGGTGGGCTCAGGGTCAGCCCCACCCCCACGCGCGCAGCGCCCTGTGAGCTGGGTGTGTCCCACCTCACAGATCTAGGACCAGGCCCAGGGAGGCTGCTGAACTTGGCCAGGGCCACACAGCCAGCAGGTGCTAGAAAAGAAGGTGGAATCCAGGTGGCCTGGCGTCTTCTGCAAATCCGGTGAGGATTTTGGTATGTCAGGGTCTGAATCTTCTAAACCTGTTTCCCAAGATAAAGTGGGCACAGTTAGACCTCAATCTGGCCAGAGGTCCAACACAAGGGAAGGAGAGAGGGCCCCACATGAGGGGTCCCAGCACCCACTGATCTAGCAGCTTCCCCAGCCCCAGAGAGGGGAGGCAAGAGGACCCCAGAGGCCCACTGGAGAAGGTGAACCACCGCCCCCGGAGCAGCCAGACTGCCCCAGAGCAAAGGAGACGTGAGACGGCCGTCTGTGCTCTGATAAAGATATCACAAGAAAAGCTACAGACACACCTCAGCCTGAAGGTGATGCACGCGTCTGCGATGCAAACATCCTAACCAAATATTGGCTATCTGAATCTGGCAGTGGTTTAAACGAGTAATACATCACAAATGCCAAGGCAGCTCACCACCAGGAAGTCTAGCAATGGAGCTGGCCATGCTGAGTATTCATTAAGTAGGAAAATAGGGACTTACAGCAATAGACAATGAAAGGGCATTTCTTTTAAGTTCATCAGCCATTCCTAATAAACAAAAAACGAAATGAAATGTGAATAAGTAAAAAGTCTAGACTGAATAAAGACTGGCTTTGAAATCCAACAGCAAATGCTAATTTGTGGCGTAACATGGACCTCCCATGAGCACAGACACGCTGGTCACTGTTATTATTCAGCCATGCTTTGGAGGGCTCAGCTGACACAACAGAAACAAAAGCTGAACGAGCAATAGAAGCACTGGGAAAGAAGCAACCAAATCTTCTTTATTTATATCCCTTGAACATCTAAGAGACTCTGCTAATCACAGAATTTGGGAAGATTCGCACTCAGAAATAAGCAGCCCTCACTTGCTGGCCTGCAGTGTTATCTGTGGCTGCCTCAAGTCACCTGAACACGCTCTGAACATTTTTGAAAGTTCTCGAGTCATGAATCCCACTTTCCCGTGGCCGAATTCAGAAGCTACATCTTATAGCCTCCCAGGCCCTCAGGTGTAGCTGTGCGCCTTCCTCTCTGCTGGGCGGAACTCCTAAGGCAAGCTATGGAGGCGGGGGCAGCCTCCTTCCTGGGACGGGGCAGGGGCAACATGCTGCTCCCGGGACAGCAGTGGTGCCAGCCAGGCCAGCTTGGAGTCTTTCCCGGAGGCCACGCCTGCAGCCCGAGGCCCCAGCCCTCCCTGCAACCCCCCTGGGAAACCCTCTGCTGAAACGCACTTTGGTGGATGCCGGCCTGGGAGACACGAGGGTAGACGGGCACAGCCCACAAAGCTGAATGAGAAACACGACTTCTTCATTCCTACAATTTCTATTTCTAGGCCTCTCCACCCTCCCCGGCTGGCAGGGAAGTAGTAGTAGTGCCTGCAGCCCTCACGCCTCTATCCTGGGGCTGCACAAGGCAGGATGGCAGATCTGTCCACTCAGAGCATTTATGGAGACACCCCAGGGCCCTCAGCCTCAGCCAGCACCCGGCGCATACAGTCCACCACCAAGTGACCTCCTTTATCTGCGTCCCTAAACCCATCCCGTCAGTTCTGAGGCTGCCAGGGGCCCGCCTGCCCTGGCCACCTTCACCCGGGGCCGCTCTGAGGTCTTGGTGCTCTGGGAGTGCCGCCCAGGATGCCGGGTGCGACCTCTCTCTGGGACCCATTCCAGCCTTAGCCCTCAGCAGCCCCCTCTCCCTGCCGGGGCCAGGGGGTCTCTTATCCGGTTGGAGGGCAGTGCCTCCCTCCCGCTCTGTATTCTGAGATGAAGCAGGCAGAGGATTGAGAGCAGCCCAGTGGAAGGGTGCCCCAGAGGCTGTAAGCCAGCTGCAGACCACGTCCCCATTCTCCTGCCTGAAAATCACTGCATCTTTAGAAAGATGAGTTCAACGAGCCTGACCCTTGCTTCTTCCTGCACGAAAGAGAATGTGGACAGGATTTGCAAGTATGCCCCTAGGCTCCGTGGCCAGATGCAGCCCCACACCCAGCCCCAAGGCTCTGGCCCGCGGTCACACCTGGGCACCTGTGGAGCCGCTGCCCCAAGTCAGGTGTGGGCTGGAACAGCTCCAGAGTAGCCTACCAGAAACTCTTGGGGTGACCCCCATTGTAATCTTCAGCAAGGCTTCTGAACAAAACTAACTTCCGTCCTTTAAAGCCCAATTTTTCTTTACTTGACAGTGTCTTGAGATGCTCTGAGAGGTTCCTCCTCGGACTCCCCACTCTGCCTCACTGTCTGCCTCCAAGGGGTTCACGGCCTGGAGGGTCAGGCTTCCAGAAGCACCAAGCCAGGAGTCTGGGGGACCTCAGTGTTCCGCCCTATCAGCCCCTCCCCTCAGGCAGCAAGCACCCCCAGCCCACCTGCTTCAACAGGGTGGGAGACTCACGAAAAGAAATCCTGAGAAAATAAAAAGCATCCACACATCACACCGACAATGGCCGTTAAATGTAAAGGGGGGATGGGAAATCCCATTTGCAACACCAAGAACCATAAATGACCCAGTGAGAAGCACACCAAGGAACGAGCATAGGCCCCGTGAAGGAAATGGCAAAGGTGCGCAGTGGGACGTCACTCAGGAGCCCGAGTGAAGAGGCCGGATGGGCGCGGGGCCGCCAAGTGGGAGACGGAGCAGTCGGGGTGGCGGCTGCTCCAACCCACGTGCCAGAGAGACACATTCCAGTCCAAATGCTAACAGTGTTATTATGCAAGTGGAGAAAAGGATCCCAAAATCCAGCTGTGAGACTTGGTGATACATGTTTAAAAAGAAGAATAACAATGGCCCTTGCCTTAGCAAGTGTCCAACACACGGCCGACTGCCCTCATGGAAAGGACCTGTGACGAGCCGACCAGTGCCATCCCAGCGGGCGGCGGCTCAGAAACGGCCTGGCACATGCGGGAGGGCATCCTGTTATAGAGCGGCATCGCAGCTCAACGGGCCAGAGGCAGGTTATTTAGTAAAGGATGTTGAGAAACTGTGGCCATTTGGAAGAAGCTCCTACCCGCTGCCACATTGTAAATAAACTCCAGATGGATTGGCTCTCTGAGTGCAGTAACCAAATCTGCAAACTATTAAGGAACTCTTTTTATAAGATAAGGGTAGAGGAAATTCTCCTAAGACACATAGCCCCTAACCATAAAAGAACAATTCGACAGATCTGACTGCGTTGAACCTTAGAACATCCATCAATGCACGGTGCAAACACCACAAATGAGACACAAATGGCAGAGCAAGGAATATTCACACAACGTGTAACACAGGAAGGTACATGTCCCTGAAGTATGCAAAAGGGTGGTGACAGTCAGCAGGAAAAAGACAAACGCCACAATGGGAGCATGGGCAAAGGTGTGACCAGGCTAGAGACACGCACACGTGGCTGACACAGACGATGCAGAGATTCTCTTTGTCCACGAGACAGGCAAAACATTCCTCAAGCTGAAGAGCATTCGTTGCCAGCAAGTGTGTCTGGAATTTTCAGAAGCAGCGATTTCGTCAGATTTCCTGCCACTTCTGGGCGTTAATCCTACACCCATCGCCACTTGAGCCCATGGAGGTATGAAGACAAGGGCGGTACCTCAGTGTTGCTGACAATAGACATTTGAAAGCAAACCCCTACACCCGCCGATAAGGGACGGTACAAATGCACAGCTCCCTCATCCAGGGGACCCCTAAGCAGACATTGAAAACCGGTCGGCCTGGACACGGGGCCCTGGGACGGTATCGCCGGTGAATTGCTCAGTAGAAAGAGTTGCATAGCAGGTCCATTTCTCAGCACCATCTGTGTGCCCCGCTGGACCAAGGGCTTCACGCGGACTGTGAGGTTCAGCCCTTCAAAGACAACTTGTCAGGTGGGGACCACACTTAAACTCCTCTGAGATGGGGAAACCGACTTAGCCGGTGGCAGCTTGGGGGCCGGCAGCTTCCTGCCTGTCCCACCCTGGCAACCCCTCAGGGTGGGAGGTGAGGGAGAGGTGAGGGCATGCCCTTCCGATTTTACGATTCCTCAAGGAGGTGGGAAAATCTCACACCTTTTTGTGTCTTTAAATATCTCTTTCAGATAATAAATTCAGCATACAAAGATTTACATGAAAACTGGCTCAAGCCTCAGCCCAGTTGGGCTGGCCTGTCCACGGCCTCCCTAGCCACCCAAGGCTCCCCTGGGGGTTCCATCGCTCCTGGGCTTTCTGCCTCCTGGGAATTCTCAGCTTCTCTGCAAGTCCCCCCACCCCCGAAACACCAGTCACAAGCAACAGCAGCACACTTCACTGAAGGGGGCAGGGGGGGCGCCTCACAGAGCAGATGCCCTTCATGGAAAAGCCCTTGGCTGTGTCTAGCAGGCAATCGGCGCCAGTGTCCAGGACCAGAGGCCTCCTCTCTCTCCCCAGCTCACCAGCCCTGGACTCAACTCCTCGCCATCACTCATGCAAGGCCAGCTCTTATAGGAACCACTGCTTTCCCTAAGGAGTCCAGGATCCAGCAGTGGCCACAAGACTGGGTCAGCCACAGGTGGCATGAAGCAGTAGTGGCCAGAGACCAGGCCTCAGAGAAACACTGGGGTGCCTGCCAGGCACTGTGGGGTGAGCCTGGGCCATGGGACAAGCCACCGGTAGAGCATCAGGCGCAGTGGCCAGTGGGTATAGGAGGCTGGGCTGCATGTGGGGATGCAGCTGAAACGGGAGCGGGAAGGATCCGGACACCACTCCACATTCCCCAAGCCGAGTCTTCCCTGCCCCCTCACCCCGAGGCACCCAGTCCCTCTGGGCCAGCCCCCACAGACAGGTGGACTTCCTCAGCCCCTGGCCACAGGCACTGGCCTCAGGACCCCAACTCAGGGCCAAAAGTGGCCGGGATGGATGTCCAGCGAAGGGGCAGCGTGAGAGAACACGAGGGCTCCACTCAGCCTGACGCAGCCCACAGAGGCGAAGAGTGAGAGATGGGGGCGAGAGGAGGCCAGCGTACATACATCTGTGAGTCCGCAGGGTCCCGGGTGCACTGCAAGCTGAGCGTCCAAGGCTGGGTGTGCACAGACATGGATGTGTGACTGTGGGCGTGTGCACGTGCACCGGGACACGCAAGTGTGTGCCAGTTATCTGCACGCCCAGCACATGTGCGCGGGGCACCTAGGGTGTGAGCGTGTGAGGGTGTGAGCAGGGCAGGCACGGTTTGTATGCATGAGCCCATGCACAGGCTGGCGGCTATGTGGGCACCATGCAGTGGTGTGTGAGTCTGGTGTCTGCCGTGGGCACCCAGGATTCTGATGCCTCCCCCCAGGCCCACCCTGCGATCTTGCTCAACTCTCACCCATCACCCTAAGTACTCCCAAACCTCACCAGGTCCGAGCAGCCCCAGCACAAGCACCCAGCACCCCAGTGCCCTGAGCCCGAGAGCGGAGAGCACGGCTGAGCGCCCGTGCTGCCCCCAGCCCCTCTGCTCCCTCGGCACCTCATTCCCGGCTCCCCTTTCCCGCCCCCCACACCCAGGCTCAGACCCGGGTCTCAGGACTCAAAAGTGACTTTATTTCTCTGTAGATGCCCTTCCAGCTAGGCTGTTGCTTCACTTCCCCTCCGGGACCTGGGGGTCCCAACCCCCTGCCCGCATCCCCAGGTCTCCTGCCCAGATGGCTGGGTTCCCCGGGGATGTCCAGCTGCCCGGGACACAGAGCTGGCGGAGAGACAGGGAGGCTTCACATCAGGGGAGGAGAGAGAGCCACTGGCCACAGGCACGGAGCTGGGCCAAGGCTGCCCCCAGCCCCAGCCAGGTCAGGCCAGGGAGGGGGCAGCCACAGGCTCAGGGGAGCAAGCTCAGAAGCCCTGTGGGAAGGAGGAGACCTCAGAGCCCCGCCCAGAGGAGGGCAGGCCCCAGGCTGAGCAGGAGCCCCCCAGCCAGGGCCCAGGGGCTGTGCCCTGCCCCGGCCCCTCCATTGCACAAATCCTTCTCGCAGCAGTCCACGTCGACTTTTAAGATCCCAGAGTTAATAAACCCCATCAGATAGTCTGAGAAAAAGTGTCGCTTGACGAAGTCGCAGGAGGAGGCACACATCTTGTTCACCGAGTGATCCTTCCTGCCTGGGAAGAGAAAGCTCGGACTGGGACTGGGGTTCCTGGGCCCTCTCGGCCTTGCTGGGGACCCAGCCCAGGCCCCTCCGAGTCAGCTCAGGGCCCCAGATAGGCAAAGCCCAATCCCTCCACCCTCCCAGGCTGGCCCCAACTAGATGGAAAGGGTTACTAAGGAGCCAGAGAGGGACCAGGACCTGCTCACTGTCACAGCACGGCAGTGTCCTGCCTGCAGCCCCACACTCTCCTCCCAGGCCAGAAGGGCTCAGAGGACACCTTTGACGTCCCCCCAAGAGCCTGGCTTTCAGCACATTCCCCCACCACCGTCAGTCCCAACTTACTGCTGCTGGGATCAGTGATTCGGACACTGGCACACACTGTGTCCGACGGCTGGCACTGCTTCGGGGTGCAATGGCTGGAGTTGGTGGTCAGGGTGCAGTCCTGGCACCACAGGCCATGAGCTGGGCAGAGCATGGGGGGGTGACCAGAGGCACTGGGAGCCGAACCAGGCCGCCCCCTGCGTCCCTCGCCCATCCCCCTGCTGCAGGCACTCCTGGAAGAGCCCTACCCCACTGGAGTGAGCAGGCCACCCTGACCCCCTGGAGGGGGAGCAGAGGCCCTGAGACAACTGTGCCCCATCCTGGCAGTTTGAGGGGAGCTCCTATGGCCCCTGCCTGGCCTCCATGCACGAGTGTGTGTGTGTGTGTGTGTGTGTGAGCGCACGCGTGCGCGCGCACACACACACAAGGGCTACACAGACCCCACACCAACAGTGCCACCCGCACATTCCCACCCCGCCTCACATACCCCCCCCACCCCCGAGTTCTGTGGGCTCCAAGCTGTGAAAGACCAAACTGCATTTGAAAGGAGGCCGGGGAGGAGGTGATGGATGACCAGGGGCTTCCGTGCAGGCCCAGCCGCCCACCAATTCCCGGCCCTGGAGGAAGAGCGTTAGAGAGAGCCCGGTGCGCCGGCAGAGCGGCCGAGGGCCGCGGTCGCCGGGGTCCCAGAGGGGACGTGGGCTCTCTGGGAAGCGCGGTGGGAACCGCCAGAGGGTGGCGGCCCCACACCCGGCTCTCCCGCGGCGCCTCGGGCTCTCCCAGGCACCTGACCCAGCCCGCGGGCCCCCTACTCACCGGGCGCGGAGCACAGCAGGACGGCCAGCAGCGCCAGGCCGAGGCCCTTCATGGCTGCAGGCAGCATGCTCCGGGCGGGCTTGGGGCCGGCGCGGGGTCTCGGGGCGAGGGTCCTCTGGGGCGCAAGCCTGGCGGGAAGAAGCTTTGGTCAGGAGGCCCCAAGGATCCTCCCCTTTCCGGGCCTCAGGACGCAGCCTTCTACCCGAAATCCAGGGCCGGGGTCTGCCGGAGCGCGCAGAGCCCCACCCCCAGCCGGTTCCCAGAGCTCCCGCCGTCACAGCATCCCCGCTGGGAGAGGGCTGCCTCCGGGGCGCGGGGACAGCTCGAGACGCCCCGCGCCGGCACCTGTGTGGGGAGAGAAGGGGGGCGTCCTCTTCTCCCCGGGGAGCCGTAGGTGCGTCCGGACGGGAACGCGCGGCAGGGGCGGGAGCCGGTGGTACCTGCCACGGGGGGAGGGGAGCGCGCCAGGTCCCCACCCCCACCCCTGGGCTGGGGGGCCGGGAACCCTGCGCCGAGTCCCGTCCCCGGGCCTTCCGCGAGCGCCTCGGCGCTCACCGCGGGTGGGGCGAGGAGCGCCGGCCTCGGGATCGGGGGGCGCACTTACATCCCTGGGGTGTCCGCACTCCGGGTTCGGGCGGCGTGCGTGGCGCGGGGAGCGGTGCCCTTCGGTCTCCCTGCGGACCGGAATCCGGGCGCAGCCTCGTCTTTCGGGGAACGCAGCCGCAGACGCGGACCCCGCGCGAGGGGCGGGGCGGAGCCGGGGCGGGGGCCGCGCGGGGGGCGGGGGCGGCGGGAGACGCGCGGGGCGGGGGAGCCCGGGGCTCGCGGCCCCCACACAGGTATAACTGGCCTCGGCCCTCCGCGCCCCCTCGCTCTCGAGCGCTCGCTCCCTCGGGTTCCCGCTCCCTCCCCCGCGGCGCCCCCTGCTCCTCCCCCGCCTCCGCGGTCCCCTACCCAGGCGTGGGCAGGATCCCTTCCCCCTCCGCTTGGCTGCGATCCCCTTGGAATTTCTCGGAAGAACGTTTATTGCGAAAGGAAGCAAAATGCACAAAGACGCAGAGAGGTGGAGGCACCCGGCGTGGCGCCTGGCTCAGGTCCGGGGTTGAAGACCGCTAGGGTCAGACGCCCAGCCCTGGGGCTCCGCCCTCCGCTTCCTCCCCGCCCCTCCCCACTGCTCCCCACCGTCCCTGCCCTCTGCTCCCCTCCCTCTGCTCCCCTCCCTCCGCTCCCTCCCTTCCTTCCCTTCCCTCCCTACTCCTCCCCGTTGCTCCCCACTCCTCCCCAACCTCACCCCCGCTTTCCTGTTTCCAGTGGTTGCAGCCGTTCTCCTTCCCTGAGCATCCATGAAGACCCCCACCAGCAGCCGCAGTCCCAGGAACTTCTGTCGCCAACTACACCCGCACCCGAGGGTAAAGGCACAAATCCTGGCCAGGGCGTCAGAGCCTTGGACCCGTTTCTGGGCTTCCTTGGCCCTCCCGCCCTGCCCTCCAGCTGTGGAAAAGCTGTGCCTTTGCACGTGTCCCTGTGTCTGAAATCTGCCTCCGCGGGGGCCCTGGGGAAGCCCCTACCTGCCACCGTGCCTTTCGACCTGCTCTCTTTCATTTGACCTGAAAATATGGACTGCGTGCTCCCTGCTGGCCTAGCCCTGCCCTGGGCCCTGGGAAAGGACACGAGGAGATAGACCTGGTTTCCGCCCTCCTGACTCTCACCTTAGGCAAGTGGTGACCCCTGACGCTGCTTAGCTTTGCAGGATGTGACAGTCAGAGCTAACATTTACTGAGCATGTACTGTGGATTCCACCTGTTCTAGACACTTCATATCTATTATCGTTACAGTCTCACCACAACCCTGCTGTGCAGATAGTATCATTTCCATCTCACAGATGAGGAGACTCGCACAGAAAGCTGGAGCTCCTGCTCAGGGTCACACAGCGACGCAGGTGATAGGTGACACAGCTGATGGGAAAACCTAAGCAGCTTGGGCTGCAGGGACTGCACACCTTCGCTCCGTGTGTGGCTCCAGAGGGGCGGAGGCAAGGATGAGATGGACAGGAGACCACTACAGGAGCCCGATTTGCCTCAGGGTCAGGGAAAGCTTCTCCCAGGACCTGACATTTTAGCAGAGACCTGAATGAGGAGTTGAGATGCATAAGGTGCAGAGGGCAAGAGCTAGATCAAGGCTCAAACACAGTTCTTTTCAGAATATACAGAGCTCTCAAGAAAGTAAAAGAAATCTAAGTCCACAAAGAAAGAAGTAAATAGAATAATGGACCCCCGAACTCTGCCCGCTGAGCAGGAGGCAGATGCGGAAGCCACAGTGGTCCTGGGCAAACCTGGGCCTGCACTGGGTCTGAGGCTCAGAAGCGGAGCCTGAGGCACAGATTCCAGGGCAAGCCATTTGGTCGGCAGTGCAGGGGCAGCCCTGCGGAGTGCAGAAGTGGTCCAGGGTAGAGAAGGAGGCAGGCAAGCATGTGGTACACAGCAAACCGCCATGGTGGAGAACTGGAGCCCGACCCCACAGAGGGCCTCTGGGAAGTGATATAAACTGTGAGCCTCGGTGAGCTCACCCAAGGGATGAGGGAACAGGTGTTTTCACAGTGGTGCCCAAGAGTCATTGATTGAGGGCTGCCCCAGGGGGTGCATTCTCCTGGGTTCTCCACTTGCCACCCACACAGAGCCCTTGGGGGAGCCAGGGTGGTCCCAGGTCAGCAGCACCCCTGCGTGCGAAAGCAAAACCAACAATGAATCCTCTCTAGAGAAAGCAAGCCCCAGCTTAGGGACGGGGGTTCCCACAAATTTAACTGAAGCAAATATGAGTTCAAAATGAAAAATCAGCACATATCTAAAGAAAGTAAGCCTCCAAGTGAGACTCAGCTGGACAGTGACAAGCAGCAGATTTAAATCACCACAACTTTCTAAATGGAAAATATCAAATATAGGATATAAAATTAGCCTATTTACTATGCTGAAGATACATTAAAGTAAGGGACAATTCACTGTCAAACCGATCACCATGCTTATCAGAAAAAAATAAAAATAGAACCTCTAGAAATGAAAAATGTTTCATTGAAATGAAAAGGTCAACAGAAACCTGAAAGAATTATGGTAACTGAAAGAAGCCAGTCACAAGAAAACACATATTGTGTGGTTTTCCATTTATGAAATGTCCAGAATAGAACAATCTAAGAGAGACAGAAGGTAGCTTAGTAGTTGCCTGGTGCTAGAAGGGTGGAATAGGGGAATCAGTTCCTCCCTAGGAACTGGTAATAGGCACTACTAATAAATAAAGTGATAAAATCACTCATTTGGGAGTGATGTAAATGTTCTAAAAATAGTGATTATGGGCCAGGCATGGTGGCTCACGCCTGTAATCCTAGCACTTTGGAAGGCCGAGATGGGTGGATCACCTGAAGTCAGGAGTTCAAGACCAGCCTGGCCATCATGGTGAAACCCCATCTTAAAAAAAAAAAAATAGTGATTATGGTCACACAACTCTATGAATATACTACAAACCACTGGCTTGTATATTTAAAAGGGTAAGTGTTATGGTATGCGAATTATATCTCAATAAAGGTGTAAAAAAATACTCAACAAACAGATTACACAGCAAATTAGACACAGCTGAAGAGGGAATTCATAAACTAGAAGTTAAATCTAAAAAAATTACCAAGAATGTAGCACAAAGGATAAGGAAATGGAAAATAGGAAAAATAAGAAACAGATGGCATTTTTCTGATGCCCACTTAAGTCTGAGCAAGAAAAGGAGAAAAGAAAAAATGAAAACAAAACAAAAATATCTTGTGCAGAGAGCTTAATGGAAGTCTGGTTGAAATCTCAAAGGAAAGAGAGTCAATCTTGAAATCTCAAAGGAAAGAGAGTCAATCACTGACGAAGTTATGCCTGAGAATATTTCAGAACTGATCAAAAATAAGTATGCACAGAGAGACGCAACATGGACTAAATAGAATAAAGAAAAAGAAAGGTGACATAGTGAAATTGTAGAAAATCTTTAAGCCAGCCCAAAAGAAAAGAAAGATCAGTTCCTGGGAAACAGCAATAAGATTGACAGCAGAATTCCAACAGCCACAATGACAGCCAAAGGAGACGAAAATCGGATCTGTAAAGGGCTCAGGAGGAAATAACTCTTCCACTTCTGGGTATCTAGCCAGAGAAACAGAAATCAGTATCTCGAAGAGAGACCTGCACTCCCATGGTCACTGTGGCATTATTCATAAGAGCCAAGACATGGAATCCACTTGTGTCCAGCAGATGAATGGAGAAAAGAAAAAGTGAGAGAGAGAAAGAGAGAGATTAGATAGACATAGGATGGGCACGGTGGCTCACAGCTGTAATCCCAGTATTTTGTGGGGCCGAGGCGGGTGGATCACCTGAGGTCAGGAGTTTGAGACCAGCCTGGCCAAAATGGCAAAACCCTCATCTCTATTAAAAATACAAAAATTAGCCAGGCATGGTGGCATGCACCTGTAATCCCAGCTGCTAGGGAGGCTGAGGCAAGAGAATCACTTGAACCCAGGAGGTGGAGGTTGCAGTGAGCCAAGATCATGCCACTGCATTCCAGCCTGGGCAACAGAGTGAGACTGTCTCAAAAATAAACAAATAAATAAATAATTTAAAAATAAAACGATTAGATAGATATAGATCTATAAAGTGTTAAAATAGAGATTATGAGACTGATGGAATGCACTCTTTGTAGCAATAATATTCCAAGTTACAAATAAGACCTAAGGTGGTGCCAGGCAGGAATTAAGTCACACACCCCTAAACTTAAAGAATAAATATGTTCTACCCACAAGGATTTTTCTTTTTCTCTAGCAGCTAAATAAGCACTGGCCATAAGAAGATGATAAGTGCGTGAGGTGATGAATATGTTAACTGGCTTCATTTAATCATTATATAATATATACATATATCAAAACGTTACTTTGTATCCCATAAGTACATATAATTATCATGTGTCAAACATTTTTAACTTTAGATGATTTTTTTCAGATGAATAAAAGTCAGAGACATTTAGAGAGTTTACCACTAATAGCCCTTCCCTAAAGAAATTTCTAAAGAATGTACTTCAAGAAGAGAATTTGTCACAGAGAAAAGATTGGGGCCAGGTATGGTGGCTCACACCTGTAATCCCAGCACTTTGGGAGGCCTAGGTGAAAGGATCACTTGAGGCCAGGAGTTTGGGACCAGTCTGGGAAACATAGGGAGACTCCATCTCTTCCAAAAATTAAAAAATCAGCTGGGTGTGTTGTTGCACACCTGTAGTCTCAGCTATTCAGGAGGCTGAGGTGGGAGGATTGAGCTTAGGAGGTTGAGGATGCAGTGAGTTGTGATGGTGCCACTGCACTCCAGCCTGAGTAACAGAGCAAGAGCCTATCTCAAAAAAAAGGACCCGGCTGGTCATGGTGGCTCATACCTGTAATCCCTGCACTTTGGGAAGCTGAGGCAGGCAGATCAGTTGAGGTCAGGAGTTCAAGACTAGCCTGGCCAACATGGTGAAACCCTGTCTCTACTAAAAATACAAAAATTAGTTGAGCATGGGGGCAGGTGCCTATAATCTCAGCTACTCGGGAGGCTGAGGCAGGAGAATTGCTTGAACCTGGGAGATGGAGGTTTCAGTGATTCAAGATCATGCCACTGCACTCCAGCCTGGGCGACAGAGCAAGACTCTGTCTCAAAAAAAAAAAAAAACACACACACACACAATTAAATGAGTGAGAGAGAGGCTGCCTTCTGTCACGGCGAGCTTCATCCATTCAGCAGAATGTTGTCGTAGAATGAAAGACGGGCCTCCCCTGCGGCGGACTGCAACGGCACATAAGGTCTTCCCAGGTCTGCACCCTGCCAGCCCCTGCAGGTTTTAGACTTGCCAGCCTTTGCCATCCTGGAAGCCAGTTGTCAAAAACCTCTCTGCACATATGCGTCCCGTTGGTTCTGTTCTCTGACCAATGCAAGGAGGGCCACAGCAGAGAGCCTGCCGGCCACTCAGGGAGTCATGGCTCCCGGCCCCTTTCTTTCCATCCTCCTGGTCCTGCCCTCCATATCAAAGGATGACTGGCCAGAGAGGAGAGCTTGGGAATGGCTTTGAGGTACACGATCAAAGACGTCTGCAGAAATGGGAAACGCAAAGGGTGGAAGAGAGGATGGATGCTGTTGATTGGCATCTCAGAAGATCCTCTGACAGCCTCATGGAGAATGGACTGGAAGGTTCTAGAACAGAACAGGGAGGCTGGTGAGGAGGCGTGGCTTGGACCAGGGCAACGGCCGTGGAAATGGAGGAAGTGGGTGGGCTTGCAAGGCTGGGCGATGTCTCTGTGCAGGACACCTGCCTCCTGGGCAGGAGCTGGGGCTACAGATGGGCCGAGGTCGTGGGGCTGGAAGGAATGGTCACTAGAGAGGTGCGTGAAGCACTGTCTTAAGTCAGAGATGCCTGGGAGGTCTCCAGCAAGAGAACTCAAGGACATCTGGGGTGCAGAAGAGAAGCCTTGGCTGGAGACAAAGACGTGGGCATTGCTAGCACAAGGAAGAAAACAGACATGGTCATCTAAGGAGGAAGTAGAGAGGGAAAGGAAGGGGTCCCCAGGCCCACTCCTGGAGGTGCTGGCCATGGGGTCCTGCCTTGAGCAGCAGACAGCATGGGCTCTTCTTGCCAAAGGCGCAGTACAAGCCGGGCCCTGATGTGGGCACCTGGCACCCACCACAGCTGTGAGCCTGGCCCACCTGACACTGATCCCACAGGGCTGAATCCCGGGGGCTGCTGTCAGGCTGGGGTGCTCTCCATCATCCACATGGGTTGGCTGGAATCCTAGCAAGTGTTCACACTCTGGGCCCTTCCCATCTCTGCTCCCCTGGTTCCTGCCAAACCACCTTCCTCCCATTTAGCCCAGCCACTCCCAAGTGTCCCAGAGCCACCTCTTCCCAGGCAGGGCCCACAGGCGTCCTCCAGCAAAGCCCACTGAGCCTCCTCCTTCCAAAGCACTCGCTCTTCCCTCCCCCAACCCCACCTCACTCTGTACCCCTCTCACTCCTTCTCAGCTTCTTCTCTCAGCCTAAATGTTCCCTCTGACCCCCAGATCGGGTGTGTGGGGGGCACAGGAGTGCGTGGTGAACACAGGGGCTCTGGGGGGACACAGGGGTGCAGCCCCTCCACGTGGATCTTGCCCCATCGGGGACCGTCGGGTCCTTGCAGCTCAGCGTCTTGTGGACGTTGCCGCCACCAGCATCTAGGGCAGGTCCCAACACAGAGCCCCTGGCTGCACTGACGCCTCTCCCAGTTCCATTCCTGCCCGCCATCCGCCTGCTCACTCTCCCTGGGTCCAGGGTCAAGGCCATCAGAGGAAGAGGCCTGAAGAGGAAGTTGTGCCAGGACCAGCCACAGTCTCACACCTGCCCCCACACTTGCCGCCTGCTCCTGTGTCTCCACACCACCCCCTACCCCACACCTTCCTCCCACTCAGCCTTGGCTAGTGCAGCTCCTCCCTCCCCAACATCCCTCCCTCCATAGCCAGGACACAGAGCTCCTCCCAGCCTGTCCTTCCATAAGCACTGAACAGTCCTGAGCTCGTCCTCCGGCGTGGCCTTTCGGTGGCCTGGGCACACAGTCCTGAGCACATCCTCTGGCGTGGCCTTTTGGTGGCCTGGGCGAGCAGTGAGGGTCACATCTCAGGTCCTTGCATCCTCCCCGAATGTCTCATCCTTCTCAGAACCTCTCACATGCGGACAGCCACGCTGACCGCTGACCTCTCCCTGCCACCTGACCACGAGCCAGCACCAGGCACCTGGCTCCCAGCCACCTCCAGAGTCTGCATTTTGTGTTCCGCTCATCCTCTCTCCACACCAGGCTCCACGGCCGTCCTGCCTGCACGTGCCTGTGCCCAAGACAGCAACATCAGCATGCAGGTCTCCTTTAAAGACACCTGAAATTGTGGGGTGCTCACATCTGCTCCAAAGCATCCCCCACAAAGTAAAATTATCGTGAGTGCAGCAGCGATGAGCAGACAGGAGACGCAGCTGCAAGAAGTTCCAGCTGCGCAAAGCAGAGCCAGCCTCCATCTCCAGGGCAGGGATGGGCTGTGCGCCCCCCAGGCTTGCGGAGCTCAGGAAGGAGAAAACCAGGTCCCGAGCCAGGGAAGGTAAAAGTGCGCTCAGCCCTCCCCAGCTGCCAGCACATGAGCACACACTGACCACACCGCTACACACACACAATCACTCACCACACACACTGGCGGTCACATACACACTGCACGCTGCACACACGCACCCCCACTCACATTCACACTGAGGGCCCCCGCTCTTGGCCGCCCCGCTGGCTGACCCTCCTCGGCCGCACACCACGTGGTGCCCGAGTCCCTGAGTGCTCTGTGGGCTCCTGGGCGGTTTGTTTGTCCCGCCCGCCCCCGGGCTGGCCTCTTCTGGCTTCTTTCCTTCAAGGCAAAGGCAGAATCTCAGTGGGAAAACGCCATCCAGCAGGGGCATGGCCTCCCTGAGCCTCAGTCCCTTCATCTGTAAAATGGGTGGTTCTGAGAACCACGTAAAAGTGTTGGGATTACACAGAAGCCGCGGGTCGGGGCTCCTTGGGGTGCCTGGCTGGGGCGAGCACCCGGCAGGGACCTTCACTGCCTTCCCCGTCACAGGTGTCGACTGACTGATGACCCGCTGCATGCCAGGCACTGTGCTGACACTGGGTCACCACATGAGAGAGCTGAGTCTCTGCCCAGGGAGCTTGTGTGCCAGGAGGAGGACAGGCAGGAGACAAGGAAGCACATGGAAGAGGCTGTGGGGGTGCATGAGGTGGTGAGAGACCGGGAGGCCGGAGACGTGGTCGGAGAAGGCCCCTCCCGGGGGACACTGAGTGAGGCCTGAGGACTTTGAGGTCCTGGAGGGAGGAGCGAGCCGGGGATTGGAGCCAAGTGAGGATAGGGTGGGGGACGGAGGATGGAAGCCAGCTGAGGTGACAGCGGTGGCAGGGATGGTTCAGGCCGTGTGCTGGGAAAGGGACAGGGTTTTACACGAAAGGCCACAGGGGCCAGGGAAGCGTTTGAGGCTGGGTGGCATTCGGGCCCAGCCAGCCTCACCTGCATTTGACGAGTCTGTTTCAGATTTCACACCGCCTTTGCCATGGGGCAGCAGACAGCACAGTCTGTCCCCAGGTCCCCAGCACAAGGCTGGCCTCTGCCTCTCTTAGCTGGCCCCAGAGTCCCTGTATAAGAGTGGGGGACTGTGGGGGGCACTCAGCAGTGGTCTCTGCTGACCACAGCCAACCTACTCCTAGAATAGGAGTGTCTGCCAAGTTTCCCTTCAGAGACTTGAAAGGCCCCTGCCAGGCCTGAGCAAGCCAGGCCCCACCTTCCAGCGTCCAGGCCTGTGGGGTGGTGGACAGGCTCCAGGTGGTCCCAGTGCTCCACGCCCCTGTGGCTCTCACCTTCAGGGACTCACCTCCCCCCACCGTCCCCACGCACAGGCTGCACGCGCCGACGTGCTTCTGATGAAGACAGCACAGCAGAGTGACAGGATGCAGTTCCCGAGATCCGGTTACAAAGCCTGTGGCTCTTTCTGGGTCGGTCATGCTCTCTGGTTCTCTCGCATCCCTAGCGGGGGAGGGGTACCGGCTGCTGTGCTGGGAGGAAGCCCTGTGGACAAGCCCAGGTGACAGTGATGAAGGGCTGAGTTGAGCACCATGTAAGTGAGCTTGGGGGCAGATTTCCTAAGCTGAGCCTTCAGATGAGCCTGCAGCCCCATCCTGAAGGCTCAGCACAACCCATGAGAGAGGGCAAGCCAGAGCCGCCACAGAGCCTGGATTCCCGCCCCACAGACACGGAGAGAATAAACTGTGTTGATTTAAGCCCCTGTGTTTTGGGGCAATTTGCCACACAGCAAAAGACAGCACAGGTGTTAGGGCCTGGCTTGTGCATGACCTGGGGTGGGCAGGGGATGCCAGGACACCCAAAGAGTCATGTCTAAGGGGGGCAGCCCCTGTGAATGGCAGAGTTCTGCAACCAGGCTCTGGGCTGCTCTTGGAGCGGAGACCCCCCTTTCCCCACACCAGCTCGGTTGCCAGGGAGACAGATTCCTAGCCCAGTTTCCAGGCTACTCTGCGTCCTCCCAGTGCACGTGGGGCTGTTTCACCCTATCAGGAATTCTGCAAACAAGAATAACAACCGTGGTCATGATTAGCAGAAGAAAGGTCTTTAATGACACAGAGCTAACCAATGTCAAGGTGTGGCCCTGGCCCTTGCAGTCTGCACAGTCCCTGCAGGGAGCCGGGACAGGGGCCACCGCCTTCCACCTCCCAGCCTAACCTGGCCCAGATGCCTGTTTCCAGGGATGCAGGGCAGCGACAGGGCACCTGGACGCCCTGCCTGGGGACGCCCCAACAAGCACCCTCCAGCCCAGGCCCAAGTCTCCTTCCCATGCTCAAGGTCTGGCAGTGATTGGCAGCCAGCTGTTCACCAGAACCACCTCCCAGAGGCGAGGCAGGATCGGAACCAGTGGCAGTGTTGGAGGCCACTGTTCTCAGGCCTTTGGCTTTAGGGCATCTGGGAGCGCTGAGGCCAACAGACACAGAGGGGATGGCCCTGGTGGGGGTGTGGGGGCGGGCCCTGGCTGGAGGGGGGCATGGGGGCAGGCCCACTGGAGATGTGCTGCACAGCTCCCTGCGTCTTCAGCTAACACTGTCAGCACCCTCCACGATGCTTGAGGTGGGACCTGGGCGCGTCTCAGAGAAGAGGCACCTGTCCCAAGGGCTCACACCGGAGTTACAGAGAAGAAGGCGTTTCCCAAAAGACAGACCCTGCCCTCCAAGAGGGCCTGCGGGGGTAGGACAGAGACACTGGTTCACACAGTAAGCACTTCCTGAGGGGCTGCAGGGCTCAGATATGGAGGAAAGCCCCCGATCCCCAAGGGCTTCCAGGACAGTGGGGGAGGCGGTGCGCAGTGTGGGGCCCCACAGAGACGTCCACGGCCCAGCTCCCAGTGCTGTGAACACGGCCTTATGGGAAAAGGGGTCTGTGCAGATACAATTAAGGATCTCAAGATCCTCCTACATTTGGGCTGGGTCCTAAATCCAGTGACAAGTGTCCTTACAAGAGACAGAAGAGGAGAGGAGCACAGAGAGGGGGCCGTGGGACCCCAGAGAAGAGGTTGGAGTCGTAGCCACAGGCCACGGAACTCTTCCAGCCACAGAAGCTGGAAGTCAGGGCAGGACCCTGCCTGAGCCCCTTCCGAGGAAACGAGGCCCTGCTGAAACCTAGACTTCAAACATCTGGCCTCCAAACCACAAAAGAATACATTTCTGATGTTTCCAGCCGCCAAGTTTGTGGAGAGCTCTCCCGGCAGCCCCGGGGCCAGAGCCACCACCTCTGGCACTGGGGCCTCTTCAGCCTGACTCCTGTGTCCTCTGACATGACCCTGTGGCTTCCCCAACACATTGTGAACAATTTCAAGAACACAGGAAAAACGGAAATAAATTTACAACGAACACCCATATACATACCTGGCACCTGGATTCTACAGTTCACATATCACATTTGCTTTATCATATATTCACCCCAACCCATCTCCCGTTCTTCATGGACTTCAAACTAAGCCGTAGCCACCTGCCCGCTTCCCACAGAGACTGCAGCTCAGACTTTACTAACTACTTAACATGTTGTCAATTACATTTAGAAGTGAAACCACATTCAGTGAAATGCATGTGCCCTGAGGGTGTCATTCCATAGTTTAGACAAATGCATACACCCGTGTAACCCAAGCCCCTATCAAAATATACACACTACCACCCCCCACGTTCTCCCCTGCCCAGCTCCGTCAAACCCCATCTCCTCCCCTCTGCGAAGGCAACAACTGTTCCCTTAACTTTTAAAACCACAGGTTACTTTGGCCTGCTCTCAACATCACATGAGTCAAACCATGTGGTCCGTATTCTTTCCCATGGGCTCCAGGTGACACATGCAGCCGAGGTCTTGGCAGTTGGTTCCCTCATGTGGCTGAGCAGTGTTCCAAGCACGATCGTTCCAACGTTTGCTTATCCACTTCCTTGCTGGCGGACTCCGGGCTGTGTGCCATGTTTGGCTCGGATATGTTCCTGAGTCCTCCACTCTCTTGGGTAAATAGGAGGGTATGGAGTTGCTGTGTCCAGAGTGCTGTGTCCAAAGGTCAAGTAAATCGTTCTCTAAGAAATTGCCAGGCTGGGCACAGTATCACGCCTGTAATCCCAGCACTTTGCAAGGCCAAGACGGGTGGATCATCTGAGGTCAGGAGTTGGAGACCAGCCTGGCCAGCATGGTGAAACCCTATCTATCTCTACTGAAAATACAAAAATAGGTGGGCATGGTGATATGCCTGTAATCCCAGCTACTTGAGAGCCTGGGACAGGAGAATCGCTTGAACCTGAGAGGCGGAAGTTGTAGTGAGCTGAGATTACACCACTGCACTCCAGCCTGGGTTATGGGTGAAACTTCATCTCAAAAGAAAAAAAAAGAAATTGCCAGACTTTTTCCAGAGCAGTTGTCCCGCCTCATACTCGCAGAGCGCGCAAGCAGTCCGGCTGCCGGACGCAACACACACACTTGGTGCTGCGCAGCAATGGCCCTGAGTGCTCCAGGCCACCCTGCACACTTCCTGCTCTGGACTCTGACACGCTGTTACCAGATGGGAGGTCTCGACTCTGAGCTGTCCAGGTACTTGGTGTGTTAAACAAAGAATTGAACAAAATGCCCAAACAAATCAATAAAAGAATGAAGTATCAGGCCGGGTGTGGTGGCTCACGCCTGTAATCCCAGCACTTTGGAAGGCCGAGGCGGGTAGATCACGAAGTCAAGAGATCAAGACCATCATGAACAACGTGGTGAAACCCCATCTCTACTAAAAATACAAAAATTAGTTAGGCGTGGTGGCCCATGCCGGTCATCCCAGCTACTCAGGAGGCTGAGGCAGGAGAATCGCTTGAATCCGGGAGGCGGAGGTTGCAGTGAGCCGAGATTATGCCACTGCACTCCAGACTGGGTGACAGAGCAAGACTCCGTCTCAAAAAAAAAGGAATGAAGCATCGAAAGAAGCAACGAATGCACAGATTCATTGGCACGA
Organism: Cacajao melanocephalus; assembly: GCA_963573385.1. Lineage (NCBI taxonomy): Eukaryota > Metazoa > Chordata > Mammalia > Primates > Pitheciidae > Cacajao > Cacajao melanocephalus. The sequence goes on along the minus strand of CAUYLG010007950.1, from coordinate 10,299 downwards.
AACTACACTCCACAGAGTAGGAGTGGCTCAAGCAAGCGGCTCAAAGCCCGATGCAGGGTTCTTTAGGGTTCTCATGAAGCTCAAAGGATATGGCAACACCCCTAGGTGCCCTTTAGAGGCCGCCAGTGGGTTACGTCTCATGAAGGATTGGCCTGCGCTGCGACCGATCAGTCAGAGGCTGAAGTGGAGGCGTGGCCTGCAGTCAGTCAGAGGCTGGAGACTTCTGTCTTGAGCATCATCCCAGGAGCGGACGTGGCTCATGTGCTGCCTCGTCTTTCCTGGAACTGGCTGCTTTCTCACTTATGGCTTAACCCATGGTGATCCTAATTCCCTATTCTCCTGCCTCATTTCCTACTGAGAGAAATGATCCTATAAGTCTTTTTTTTGAGATGGAGTTTCTCTCTTGTTGCCCAGGCTGGAGTGCAGTGGTGCAATCTAGCTCACTGCAACCTCCACCTCCTGGGTTCAAGCAATTATCCTGCCTCAGCCTCCCAAATAGCTGGGATTACAGGCACCTGCCACCATGCCCAGCTAATTTTGTATTTTTAGTAGAGACGAGGTTTCTCCCGACCTCAGGTGACCCACCTGCCTCGGCCTCCCAGTGTTGGGATTACAGGCGTGAGCCACCACGCCCGGCCGATCCTCATAAGCCTTTATGGGAGGCAGGGGGACTGAAGATCAGTTTTCTGACAGCCGTGGGCATTATCCCTGCCTACTGGGAGTCCTGGCTCTCTGTCCCTAGGCAGTTAGGTGGGTCTCTGTGGGTGCAGCAGCCTGGTACTTGCTTGTAAAAGGTGCAGCTGGCTTGATCCAGTCGCAACAGTTGGGTATTTTAGCCCAATTTTGGATTTTGTTCCAAACTGGCTGAAACCCTTGCACAAGTATCATACGAACACGGAATTACTGTAAATGAGAGAGCAAAAAAATCAGTTAACATTTTAAACAAAGACCAGAAATTAAGGCCAACGATATGGCAAAAACTGGTACTGCCAAAGGAAGTGATGCAGACAGTACCCAGTGTTGCCAGGTTTCTGTGGGAGCTCCCAAAGATTCGATTGTATTTGCCTGGGCAATTGTATTCTCAATATTTCCTTGTACTAAACCAGACTGGCTGATGCAAAAACAACATTCTTCCTTTAAATATAAGCCAGCTCCTCCTTGCCGGGCCATAGGGAGGTCTAAGGCTCTTTGGTTTTGTGAGACTCCCGCAGCCAGGGAGTCCAGCTTTGCTGAAGGCTAGCGAGGGCCTCTGCTGTCGGAGGGACACCACAGTCTCCTGAAGCCGCTTATGCTGGATTCCAAGGCTCCTCCTCCTGTGGTGACCCCGCTAGACCCAGCCAGGAGGACACAGGCCTGGCATCTCCCCAGCTCTCGGCAGTCACGCAGAGCCAACAAGGTTAAGCTTAATCGACTCACAGTTTGGTTAATTATTCCCTTCTTGTGAGAAACATGCTCACCTATCCAAACCCAAAGAATGGACTTAGAGGCACGAAGAAAAGCGAAAGTGATATCTTTTTTCTTTTTTTTTCTGAGACAGGGCCTTACTCTGTCACCCAGGCTGGAGTGCAGTGGCGAGATCTCAGCTCACTGCAGCCTCCGCCTCCTGGGTTCAAGTGATTCTCCTGCCTCAGCCTCACGAGTAGCTGAGACTACAGGTGCATGCCACCACGCCCAGCTAATTTTTGTATGTTTAGTAGACACGGGGTTTCACTGTGTTGGCCAGGATGGTCTCAATCTCCTGACCTCATGATCCGCCCTCCTCAGCCTCCGAAAGTGCTGGGATTATAGGCGTGAGCCGCGCCTGGCCGAAAGTGAGACTTTTAATAGCAGTCTCGCAAGATCAGGTGTCTGGCAGGCAGGCACAGTCAGTGTAGTGGCCACAAGCCATCCATCCCCTCGTGCGCAGGCCCCGCCCCCAGTTCCTCATAGGCTGAGCACTGTGGGGTCACGATCTTCCCGGACGTCACCTATTAGTCATTGGGTTGGGGTTTCTGGTGTTTTCTTTAGGTTGTCTTGCTGCATTTTGTTACGGCCCACAGTGCATTGCCGTCATCTCGGGGGCTCTTCAAGTACTTCACTTATGACCCAGGTAGTCAGACAAGCTGATAGGAATAAAGGCAGCACCGGGCGCGGTGGTTCATGCCTGTCATCCCAGCAGTTGGGGATGCTGAGGCGGGTGGATCATGAGGTCAAGAGTTCAAGACCAGCCTGGCCAAGATGGTGAAACCCCGTCTCTACTAAAAATACAAAAATTAGCCGGGTGTGGTGGCAGGTGCCTGTAGTCCCAGCCACTCAGGAGGCTGAGGCAGGAGAATCACTTGAACCCAGAAAGCAGAGATCGCAGTGAGCCGAGATCACACCACTGCACTCCAGCCTGGGCGACAGAGCAAGACTCCATCTCAAAATAATAATACTTAATAATAATGTTAGCTATTTTGCAAGCTAGTCTAAACTCAACTCTTTGGTTCAGGTGAGGGCAGTTGGGGGGCCCCAACCAGCAGGCGCTGGCTATTACGGGAGGAGAGGGGCTCAGTGTGCCTCGTTCTTCTGTAGTTTGCGGACCCAAGCAAATTTGGGCATTTTGTTTTAAAAATGGGTCACCATATACATGACTTTCCACACTTGATGGCAGGCCAACGTCCTTGAGAGCCATTAAGGTATGGCAGGCGAAGGCCGGAAAATGAAGTGACACTTACTTCTCAGATTGGCTTCATTTGGAGTGTTTCGTGGCTTTTTTAAACAGAGAAAAACGATTTATCATTACAAAGGAAGTGATTCCATCCTTTGAGAGGAAGGGAATTAAGGTGTAAACACAACAGGACTGCGAGCTCCCCGCTGACAGCAGCTGCGCAGCAAAGGCACGGGAAGGCGGCGGGCGCTGATTTTCTGGCTGTCTTTTAAAGAGGTACTTCACGCCTCCCACAGGCTCACGGGTGCAGTGGCCGGTGGAAGCCTCACGTCCAGAGCTCCAGGTATCACAGGCTTGACCTTGGAAAGATGTATCCAACTACTTAATCCTCGCGCTTTGACCTCGGAAGGCGTGGCTAACACCGCTGAAAACCGGTCCCTTCCATTTGGGTTGTAGTTGTTGAGCGGATGACCCATTGGTCCCTGGTGTTTTGTTTTGTTTGTTTGTTTTGAGATGGAGTCTCGCTCTCTTACCCAGGCTGGAGTGCGATGGCGCGATCTCGGCTCGCCGCAACCTCCGCCTCCTGGATTCAAGTGATTCTCCTATTTCAGCCTCCCAAGTAGCTGGGATTATAGGCATGCACTACCACGCCCAGCTAATTTTGTATTTTTAGTAGAGACGGGGGTTCACCATGTTGGCCAGGCTGGTCTCAAACTGCTGACTTGGGTGATCCGCCTGCCTCGGCCTCCAGAGTGATGGGATTACTGGCGTGAGCCACTGCACCCGGCTCTTTCCATGTTTTAACAGGTACCTGATCTCCTGGCCTGATTTGGGGTTGCTGGTTAGTTCCCAGTGTAAGGAGCCTTTGAGTTCCAAACTTTTGTAATGCCTGCTGAAATTGCCCCAGGTTAACGATGTATTTTATTAACCCAGCCGTTTCTGGATCATTAATTAGATTATGAGTTAAAAACGGCCTCCCATATAGCATTTCATATGGGCTCACATTCTTTTTTTCCTTATAGGAAGTTACAGATTCTTAAGTGTGCTACGGGGAGTGGGCTGGCCCAAGTTTCTAATGTTTTCTGACCTAGCGAAGCTAACTCCAGTTTTAGAGTTTCTACTTTCCCAGAGGATTGAGGCGTCCATACTGAATGTAAATAGTATTTGATTCCGAGAGCCTTAGCAACCCCTTGAGTTACTTACCACTTTGGAGGCTCTGGGGTAACCGGAACCAGGGGACTATTTCCTTTCAGAGAAACGTTATAACCTCCTTGGAATTTACAGTCTTGGTTATCTCTTTTTCAGTCCTCTGATGAGTGCATCAAGAAACTTTGCTAGATCTCAATTAGGGTTGATGATGGGCACCACCTCTGGCCCAGGCGATTGCCCTGGGGATTTCAGGCAAACATATCGTCTGCCTCGAGGCGGGCAGCCTCAAAAACCCTTTCCTTTTCCATAGGAGTGCAGCCGGTTGCCAAAATGAATTGGACGTCTCTCCATGATAAATCGAAAGCCAGAGCCAAGATTTAGAAACCAACTGCAACGCTGCCAGGGTCCTCGGCGTCCCTTCCCAACTGTTCCTGACTTTGTCGCATATCAGTCACGGAAAGCAGGACTTGCCCTCAAGCTGGTCCTCCTGCCCCGATACTTCCCTGAGAGGCGGCAGTGCCGGGAGCTGCTGAGTCGGGTGTTCCGCTTCCCGTGTGTTAGGGGCTTCTGTGGCTTGTTCCTCTGACTGGCCTGGCATAGTTGGAGCATGTGGCAAAGGTTCATCCGGGGGTGGCCACAGTTCCCTCTGAGAGACAGTGACCTTTGTAGGAGAGACGCATCTCCAATATTTGGCTCAGTCTTATGACTTCCTTTCTGAGGGCTAGTGTTAGAAGCTTTATAGATTGAAAGATTCTGATAGAAAGCCATAAAGGCTTCAGTGTATGGTATTTCTGACCATTTACCCACCTTTTGCAAAATAAGTATAATTGTAGGATAGTGTTATGATTAAGCCTTCAATTTCTTGGCCATTGCTCCTGGCTGTCTAGCTGACATTGTAGCCAGACAGTATTACAATAAAAACTCAAGCATTGGCTGGGCACGGTCCCTCATGCCAGTAATCCCAGCACTTGGGGAGGCCGAGGCGGGCAGATCACGAGGTCGGGAGATCAAGACCATCCTGGCCAACATGATGAAACCCCATCTGTGCTAAAAATACAAAAATTAGCCAAGCATGGTGGTGGGTGCCTGTAATCCCATCTACTCAAGAGGCTGAGGCGGGAGAATTGCTTGAACCCAGAAGACAGAGGTTGCAGTGAGCTGAGATCTTACCATTGCACTCCAGCCTGGTGACAGAGTGACACTCTGTCTCAAAATAAATAAATAAATAAAAACCTCAAGACTTTTCTTCTCAGATTGTCAGAATCAAATTGATTCCAGGGTTTGAAGGTGCAGCCAGGCTGGGAATCGGGAGTGGTTCCTATAGTGGTCTGGAAAAGAAACAAGACCCTAGGGAGGACTTATTTGTGGACCCAAAATTCCCGCCTGGGGCGTCCCCCTGGGGAAGTCTTGGGTTTAACTGTGGATCCCCAGGGGCGTCCCCTTCAGAGTCCAGTCTTTTTTTTTTTTTTTTTTGAGATGGAGTCTAGCTCTGTCACCCAGGCTGGAGTGCAATGGCATGATCTTGGCTCACTGCAAGCTCTGCCTCCTGGGTTCAAGTGATTCTCCTGCCTCAGTCTCCCGAGTAGCAGGGACTACAGGCACATGCCACCGTGCCCAGATAATTTTTGTATTTTTTCGTAGAGACAGGGTTTCACCATGTTGGCCAGGATGGTCTCGAATTCCTGACCTCATGATCCACGTGCCTTGGCCTCCCACAGTGCTGGGATTACAAGCGTGAGCCACCGCGCTCAGCCAGGGTCCAGTCTTACAGTGTCAGACGTCTCTGGCCTCAGGTGGGCACCAGTGCCGCTCTGGATGTTTTCCCTCTGTAGGCAATGGCCTACTATGACTCCCTTTGTTCCCGGATGCACTCCCTAGCTTTTAGCATCCCACCAATTTAGATGGGCCACATCTTCCTGCATTCTTCATAGGGTCATGGTAGGGCCCTTTACTTCCAGCTCTTCATTTGTTCCAGGGTAAAACTCAAAAATCCCCATATTAATAGCGTTAAGGTTGGCAGGGTATTTCTTGTAGCCAGTAACACCAGAGGGTGGTACGTGAATCCCTGCAGCTGGTAATTTACTTTGGGGTCTGAACAGGAGAAACAATGCTTAAGTAGGAACAACCAAGACATGGGGTTTTCCCTAAGCTTGTTCTTTTCTGAACTTTCCACACATAAAGAAAAGGGGCACGCAGATGGTAACAGGGGCTCATGTGCAACAGTTTTGCAGTCCCTGGTCCCCACAAAGCATCAGCAGCAAGGGAAGGGCAGAAATTAGAAGATGAAGGATTAAAGCATCTCAAAGGTACGATGGCTGCACACACACAAAGCTGACCTTTCATGAGTCTGTCTTGCTCTTGGCAGGACCCAGACGTCCTGTTCCTTGAACAAGTTATCCTGTTACTAGAGGCTTCCTGTGGCGGGCTTAACTGCCTGACCCATGCCCGCAAATGGCGGCTTGGACAAAAGAAAGATAAAAAGAAGAATGAAAGGAAATCTAAACCCCAGACAGCTGGGCTTACCTCCTGGCTGGCTCTCCAAAACATGTTACCAGATAGAAAGTCTTGACTGTGAGTTGTCCAGGGTCTTTCTACAAAGAATTGAACAAAACGCACTATGGGAAGTAGACAAGTTCCTTTTTAAAGTTTCCTTTCTTGTTAAAGAATAAATGCGCTAATAACTTTGTGAAGCCCTATCCTATGTAGCTGTTAGACCTGCCACACTTACAGGCACGTAGTACACTCTATGTCCTTGTACTTTAACCAAGATATGTGTGCTGTATGTGCTCACAGGCATGTCCCAGTTCACCATTGCTTTTACCTGTTAAAAAAGTTTTAAGTTGTTAGCCAATCGGGTTTTAGTTTAGATTGTGAGGTCTGGCTCCAGCCAATGGAGATCAGACACAGCAGTAAGGACGACCCCAAATGCATAAGGGATAAATGTGTGTGTTTCCCTTTGTTCTCTGTATTCTTATGGCACAATGGCTAGTGAGAGTGCCCTTCCTGCAGTCCAGGAAGTAAAAACTGTGTTGCTAAAAGATCTTTTGTCTCAGTGCTGATTTTTCTTTGCAGCACCGAGCATCTGTTTCCAACACACACAAACAAAGCAAGAAAAGAATGAAGCGTCCAAAGAAGCAACAAACACGCGGATTCATTGAAGTGAAGGCGCACTCCGTGGAGTGGAGCGGGCTCAGGCAGGCGGCTCAAGAGCCCCAACTGCAGTGTTCTTTGGGTTCTTATGTAGCTAAAAGAATGTGGTAACACCCCTAGGTGCCCTTTAGAAGCCTCCAGTGGATTACACCTCACGCAGGATTGGCCCATGACCCATCTGTCAGAGTGGAGATGCGGCCTGTTGTCCATCAGAGGCTGAAGTGGCAACATCTGTCTTGTCATCACAGGAGTGAGGATGTGGCCTGTGCTTCCTCGTCTTGCCTAGAACTGGACACACCTGCTGTTCCCTTGCTTCTGCCTTAAGCCTTGGTTGCCCTAATTCCCTGTGGTCCTGCCTCAATTCCTCTGCAGCTCTGTTCTCTCAGTGGTAATGGTACTTAGAGCCCATAGTGTAGACACTAGGTGTGCTCATTGCTATGGGGTTTGCATTGCCTCTATGTCTCTGCAGTTAGCAAAGTTAGGAGATAAGTATCCTTTTTTATTATTATTTTTTAAGTGAGTATCTCCCTCTGTCACCCAAACTGGAGTGCAATGGCACAATCACAGTTCACTGCAGCCTTGACCTCCCATGCTGACGCAATTCTCCCATCTCAGCTTCCACAACCCCTGACCCATCACCAGCAGCAGCAGCAGTAGCTACAGGTGTGCCACCACACTGGCATTTTTGAGTAGATGCGAGTGTCTCACTGTGTTGCCCAAGCTGAGTATCATTTTTAAAAAAGCAAACAAATCACATGTTCACCCTCTTTCTAATTCAAAACTAGGATTTCGTGGTTTTTAACTTGAATTTTTAAACCCGTATCTCTTCATTTTTATGCTGAAAAAACTTTGTTTTTAAGAATATTTACATACTCACTTTATTCTATAACAGTTGAAAAATAAAAATGCTAACATTATTACAAAGAAGAAGACTATGAAGTAAGAATAAGACTTCTGTGCAGTTCCTTTTGTCCTTGGTGTGTATCCCACCAGGATGTATCTTGAAAGTGCAGTGTTCTGAGGCTGCTGGAATAATTACCTTTTCTGTAAAATTAGTTTACCAACTTGATACACAGTTTGAAGTTCCTCTGTTTCTGGGGATTTTCATTTAGTATTTTTATTGCATGCAGAAAACGGTATAGATACCATTACAAAACCAAGGCTTTGCTTTGACTTTTTAACAAGGCGCATTCTGAGCAGTCTCCCTTTTGTTCCTGTCCCCCCACCCCTGCCCTGTTCTCTCCCTTCACCTGTAAAGTTAATCTTGTCATTGTTTCTTTTTTGCAAATATGTAAGAGAGTTGTTTGTCCTTACATTGTTTCCCTTACACAAAAGGTGGCCTACGCACAGCACTGTTCGTCCCTGGACTTTGGCACAGATTAATGCAGCCTGGAGAAAGCTTCCTATCAGTGCTTAGGGACTGTGCTCACACTTTCCCATAGCTGCGTGGTCCCCAGGGGGTGTGCACCAATGCACTGGGACAGCCAAGCAGGGATGGGCTATCAGGGGGCTCCCAACTCCTGACATTTCAAACAGCGCCGAGGCGAGAAGCTCTGTGCTGCCCCATTTTGTGAGTTGGGGCTACGCCTTTGAGATGGAATCCCGGGAGTGGGTCAAAGGCCAACCCAGATACAGTCTTGCAAGGACTGACAGATTCCTTGGCGTTCCCGCAACCATGCCTGCAAAGGTGTCCCCTCACAGCCTCACCCCTGTGAAGTGTGACCCACCTGCTGATCCACCGAGACTGCAGGATTCTGCCAGTATGAGGGTTGAGGAATGACCTCTCCCTGCAATTTTAATTGGCATTTTTCTGACTATGACGGTGGTTGAGCCTCTTTTTGTGGCATTAAAGAGACATTTGTAAGGATCTTACTGTAAACTGTCCGTATGTTTTCTAAATTTTTCTAATTTTCCCACTACAGTTTTAGGAACTCTTTTCATATGTGCAGAAATCAGCCCTTTGGCTCATCAGCTTCCATTTCCCTCCAAGTTCGTCACTTCTCTTTTGACCTCCTTTCTTCCTTCGTTTCTCTTTCTCTTCCTCCCTTTCTCTGTGTGTCTGTGTGTGTCTGTGTGTGTGTGTCTTGTGTGTGTGTCTATGTGTGTGTGTCTCTATGTGTGTCTCTGTGTGTCTGTGTGTGTGTGTCTGTGTGTGTGTCTCTATGTGTGTCTGTGTGTGTCTGTGTGTCTCTGTGTGTCCTGTGTGTGTCTGTGTGTCTGTGTGTCTCTGTGTATGTCTGTATCTGTGTGTGTCTCTGTAACGTGTGTGTCTGTGTCTCTGTGTGTCTCTGTGTGTGTCTCTGTGTGTCTGTGTGTCTGCATGTGTCTGTCTCTGTGTGTCTCTGTGTATGTCTCTGTGTGTCTGTGTGTCTGTGTGTCTGTGTGTGTGTCTCTATAATGTGTGTGTCTGTGTGTGTGTCTCTGTGTGTATCCGTGTGTCTGTGTGTGTGTGTATGTCTGTGTGTCTCTGTAATGTGTGTGTCTGTGTGTCTGTGTGTGTGTCTCTGTGTGTGTGTCTGTGTGTGTCTCTGTGTCTGTGTGTGTCTCTGTGTCTGTGTGTGTGTCTCTGTGTGTCTGTATGTGTGTGTCTGTGTGTGTGTCTCTGTGTGTATCCGTGTGTCTCTGTGTGTGTGTATGTCTGTGTGTCTCTGTAATGTGTGTGTCTGTGTGTCTGTGTGTGTGTCTCTGTGTGTGTGTGTCTGTGTGTGTCTCTGTGTCTGTGTGTGTGTCTCTGTGTGTCTGTGTGTGTCTGTGTGTCTGTGTGTCTGTGTGTGTGTGTCTCTGTCTCCCCCTTTCCTCCTCTGTTGCTGTTGCCCTCGGTGTGCATGTCTCCCCTCCCACTTGAGTGTGTGTCTCTGTGTCTCTGTGTGTCTGTGTGTGTCTCTGTAATGTGTGTGTCTGTGTGTCTGTATGTGTCTCTGTATGTGTGTCTCTGTGTGTCTGTGTCTGTGTGTGTGTGTCTGTATGTGTGTGTGTCTCTTTGTGTCTGTCTGTGTCTCTAATGTGTGTGTCTCTGTGTGTGTGTCTCTGTGTCTGTGTCTGTGTGTGTGTCTGTGTGTGTCTGTGTCTGTGTGTGTGTCTGTGTGTGTGTGTGTCTCTTTGTGTCTGTCTGTGTCTCTAATGTGTGTGTCTCTGTGTGTGTCTCTGTGTGTGTGTCTGTGTGTGTGTGTCTGTGTGTGTCTGTGTGTGTCTCTGTCTCCCCCTTTCCTCCTCTGTTGCTGTTGCCCTCGGTGTGCATGTCTCCCCTCCCACTTGAGTGTGTGTCTCTGTGTCTCTGTGTGTCTGTGTGTGTCTCTGTAATGTGTGTGTCTGTGTGTGTCTGTATGTGTCTCTGTATGTGTGTCTCTGTGTGTCTGTGTCTGTGTGTGTGT
>CAUYLG010007949.1:0-18126 GCA_963573385.1 Cacajao melanocephalus | reverse complement strand
AGAAAGACAGAAAGAAGGAAAGAAAAGAAAGGAAAGAAAGAAAGAAAGAGAAAGAAAGAAAGAAAGAAGAAAGAAAGAAAGAAAGAAAGAAAGAAAGAAAGAAAGAAAAGAAAAGAAAAGAAAAGAAAAGAAAAGAAAAGAGGAAGGAGGGAGAGAGGGAGGGAGGGAAGGAAGGAAGGAAAGGAAGGAAGGAAGGAAGAAAGGAAGGAAGGGAGGGAGGGAGGGAAAGGAAAGAGTACTATGCATGTGTCTGGAGTGAGCTGGGAGCTCTGTAAAGTCAGAAATAATCTAGTGTGATGAGAACATGGAGTAGAAAAAGATAAAAGGAGAACCCTTAACTTTGGAGGGTAAAATGGCCCAGTTGAATATTTCACGGAAGCCTCCCATGGGCAAGCTGCATCGTGTCTTCTATTCTGACCTTGTTTCATGTGTTGATATAGTCCAAATATATCAAGTAATTGAATTGTTTCTATGTCCTTTCATAGAAATGATTTTATTTTAAAGATGTTTATTTAATACTCATCATGTACAAACAGACTTTACACATAGGTGGGAACTAAATGACAAATCTACAACTCACAGTACGTTAGAACACAAACACTTTTAACACACATCTACATATATATGTCCTTTTCCAAAATTCATGTCCTTTTCATATGCAAAATATATTCCTTCCATGTCACTAACCCCAAAAGTCTGAACTCATTTCAACATTAACACCAAAGTCTGAGCTTCAAAGTCTCATCTGGATGTCATCTAAACTTGGCATGGGAATTTCTTCTTCATGCAAAATTTCTCTTCAGCCATGAACCCGTGAAAGCAAGGTCTTTCCTAACACACTGAAGGGCCAGGCATGGGATATACATTCTCATTTCAAAAGGGAGAAACAGAAGGAATGGCCAGCACCAAGAAAGTCCAAAACCTAGAAAGGCAAATTTCATTCGATCTTCATGTTCAAGGAAAATCATCCTTGGCTTAATTTTCTGCTTCCTAAGCTCAGTGGGTTGGCAGCATCTCTCCCAAGGGTCATCAGGGTACCACCCACCCCAAGGCTTTCTGGATCTCTGCCTGAGCCTTGCCCATGCTGGAGCTCTGCCAGGCAGGGTTGCACCCCTCAGTCCTTTGCCCTGACACCAGGACTTGCGTGACCCCAACCACACAGCTTCTGTTGGAGAAAAGGGCCTGACTCTACCCTGTTACAACATAGGCAGTGGTCCCAGTGATCTCTGGTTTACCACAGGGGTCCTTCTTCCCTTTTCTTGAAGGATAGAACACATTTTCAGTCTTCCTTCATTTCATACAGTGAAATTTCTATTTTCTCAGTCCCAGCTGTCCATATGTCTGCTGGGATAATCTCATCTCTATTCCTGGCATCTTTTGAGATCACTATTATGTCCGTGGTTCACACCAATACTGAAGTCCTTGTCAATGTTGGTGCAGCCCCCCCTTAAAGTCCTCTTCTGAGCAAGTGTTCTTCCTTATTTTTTATGACATGACCAGGCTGATAATTTTTCAAAGCTTTAAGTTCTGGTTCCTTTTTGCTTAACAATTCTATCTTCAGTTCTTTTCTCTCTTCTCACATTCAGAAAGAATCAAGCCACTCCTTCTACACTTTGTTTAGAAATCACCTCAGCCTCATATCGAATTTAATTGCACTCAGGTTCTGTCTTCCACAAAACATTAGAACATGAACACAATTTAGTTTAGTTCTGTGTCACGGTATATTAAGCCTTTCCTCCAGTTTCCTCATTTCCGTCTGAGGCCTCATCAGAACGGCCTTTGGCATCCACATTTCTCACAACATTCTGTTGATGATTCCTTATGCACTCTCTAAGAAGAAGGAAGCTTTCTTGACAACTTTCTTTCTCCTCTTTCTGAGTCCTTAGCAGAGTCACATCTAAAAACCCCTTCACAGCAATCTAGGCCTTTTCTTGCATATACTTCAAACTGTTCCAGCGTCTATCCATTACCCAGTTCCAAAGCAGCTTCCACATTTTTAAGTATTTCTTTGACAATAGCACTCCACTTCCTGGTGCCAATTTCTGTATTAGTCAACTTGGACTGCTATAACAGAACCATCATAGACTGAGTGGCTTAAACAACATTTATTTCTCACCACTCTGGATGCTGGGAATTGAAGAACCAGGCCCTGGTAGACCCAGTTTCTTGTGAGAGTCTGCTTCCTGGTTTGCCGATGGCCATTTTCTTGCTGTGTCTTCACATGACAAAGAATAGAGAAAGAGAAGCAAGACCTATGGCATTTTTTTTATAAGGGCACACATCCCATCATAATGACTCTACCCTCATGACCTGATCACCCCCCAAAGGCCCCACTTCTTAATACTATCATATTGGGGGTTAGAACTTCAGTATTGAAGTGAATTGGGGAGACACAAGAATGCAGTTCAGAGCAGATGTTCTTAGTATTTGTTATGGTGGCACAACAAATTACCATACATGGATGGCCTACAACTGCACACAGGTATTATCTCAGTTCTTGCTCAGGCATCTGCACACAGCTTAGCTGGGTCCTCTGCCACGATCTGAAAGGCTGCAACTCAGGTGCTGGCTAGGACTGTTATCTTATCTGAGGTGAGGGGTCTTCTTTCCACTTTGTTGGTGGCTGCAGAATCATTTCCTTACAGCTACAAGACTGAGTCCCTCAGCTTTCAGAAGCCACCCACCCTTCCTGGCCACTCAACCTCTGAACAACATGGTAGTCTGCTCTAAGGCTGACAGGAGAATATTTCTACTGCTTGGAGTCTCTAGCCTCCTGACCTTCTTTCTAAGGACTCACCTGAAGAGGGCCGGCTTGCAAGGATAATTTACTTTTTGGAAAACTGAAATTCAACAGATCTGGGACTTTAATTACATCTGTAGGATCTTTCTGCCTTTGCCATAAAATGCAACTCAATCACAGGGTGATGAGTCGAGTTGTGTTTCCCAAAAATGATATATTCAACCTCAATTTCCAGTGCTTGTTACAGTGACCTTACTTGGAAATAATGTCTTTACAGAGGCAGCTAGGTTACAATGAGGTCATTAGTGTGGGCCCTAAACCAATATGTTGGTGTTTTCATAAAAAGGGAAATGTGAGCTTAGAGGCACACACACAGGGAGGATGCCACATGAAGATGAAGTCAGGGCTGGAGATGATCCTTCCATAAGCCAAAGAACACCAAAGGTTGCTAACAACCACCAGAAGTGGGGAGAGAGACCTGGAGCAAATTCTTCCCCTCAGCCTGGAAGGAATCAATCCTACTGACACCTCAACCTCAGATTTCTGGCTTCCAAAACTGTGAGAAAAGAATTCTGTTGTTTAGCCAATCCCCTCTCCCCACTCCAGTCTAAGGTACTTTGTTACAGGATCCCCAGGAACCTAGGACAACGGCAGTAGACATACGACCATATGCACAGTCTCGCCTACACTCCAAGTGAAGGGCATGTACAGAGTATGAACACTGGGAGAGGAAACCTTGGGGCTGGAATTCAGCTCAGCATATTCTCTAAAATCTCATAGCCATGTTCTCTTCTTATCTCAGCACCAAGCTCCCATCCCTGCAGGGATGCATAGAGATTCCCTTAGAAGCTTTTGAGATGCCCAATGGAGCTATTTCAAGAATCCAAACCATTTGATGTGGTTTGACTGTGTCCTCACCCAAATCTCATCTTGAAGTGTAGTTCCCATAATCTCTATGTGTATGGGAGGTACCAGGAAGGAGGTAATTGGATCAAGAGTGTGGTTACCCCCAGGCTGTTCTTTTGTTAATGAGTGAGAGCTCACGAGGTCTGATGCCTGTGTAAGGGGCTTTTCCCCTTTTGCTCTGCACTTCTCCTTGCGCTGCCATGTGAAGAAGGCTGTGTTTGTTTCCCCTTCCACCATGATTGTAGGTTTCCTGATGTTTCCCAAGCCCTGCAAAACTGTGAGTCAACTAAACCTCTTTGTTTTCTAAATTACTCATTCTCAAGTGTGTCTTTACTAGCAGCATGAGAACAGACTAATAAACCATTATAGCATATGCTGCCCAGTACTATGTGTAGCATTTCAGGGCCTCAGTTTCCTCATTTATAAAATTAAAAGGTTTAGTTAAATGATCCGTAAAGTTCTTGATTTTGTGAAATTTTGCAATTGTTATTTTTATAAAACTACATGAAGGAACTTGGTTAAAGCAGCTTTCCTATAGCTGCAAGGCCAGTGTTACTTCTTTGATGTTTTGTATCTGTGCTATAGGTAACTGGCTTGCCAAAATTTGGATTATTGGGTAAACAAGACATTATCTCACTTGGTCTTGTTGAATAAGTGTATAAGTATAAATAACCCTGTTGATGGGAATATAGACAAGCTAGTTTATCTTATGAGCATCACTGAAAGGACTCTCCCAGTGGACTGAAACTTTGATTCTGACTGGGTCTGGTAAGAAAAAAATCAAAAATGGAATCTTTTTTTTAAAGCAAATGGCACTTCAAGCCCATAATTCCACCACCTCCTTACTATCCTAACTAATGAAGTATATCTTACACTGATCTCTTTCTTCATTTTTCAGGACCCTTACTGTATTAAAAAAATAGTTCTTATTGTATCTAAAATATAGGTTTTAATCTAATGGAAAAAACATTTTCACTTATTAATGAATTAAAGTTGAAGGTGCTTTATGCCAACGAAGCCATTTCCTTACCTAGCTATAGGTCTCTCTGTATTTATATAAAAGTTTTCCTGCCTGACCATTCTGTTTACCATGCTCTTTCTATATATTCTTTAAATGTTATAAATCCTAAAACACATTGAAGAAACAACTGGAAAATCCAAATAATGACACACAAAAAATTCATTAAACTTTCCTCTGTTCAGATGCCTTATGACTAAAATTCACATAGCACATTCTAAGAAAAAAAGAATACAGCTAGTTTATATAGTTCAATAAATATGATCTTTGAAAGCATAAAACATTGCTTTTCATAGAAAAGTTCCAAGACCACAAACAATCTTTTTATAAATACTTTTATTCACCTTTTTTTCCAGTATGAAAGCATAAATTCCAGAATCATTTACGAAAAACCGTTCTTAAATCACGGCTCTGCTTCTAAGAGCAGCCCTTTGACCCACTTCCCATCTACATCTGACTAAGGAAAGACCAGCTGCAGTGTTTTAAAATAAATATAAAGATCTGATGAAGTTGTACTGGGCAGAGGACCATGACATTGCTTCTCTCTTGTGGCAGTACTTCTTTCTGGTTCTTCTGAACTTGGAATTTCTCTTTAAAATGTCCCATTAATTCCTATTAGGGAGCTACAGTAAAGAAAATTGCACGTTAGCTTTTATCAATCTGTATGAATAAATGTTAACCATTCTCAGTTAAAAGCCCTCCTTTTAGATCCACTCATGTGAAAACAGCTAGAGCAGCATGCACATCAGCAAATCATTCAGAAGATTAATGCACTCCAGCCTGCACAAAGACTCCGAGATGTGTATTAGCATTATAGATTTTAATTTGAAATAATGTCAGTCTTTTCGGGTCTGCATT
The DNA here is from genome assembly GCA_963573385.1 of Cacajao melanocephalus. Lineage (NCBI taxonomy): Eukaryota > Metazoa > Chordata > Mammalia > Primates > Pitheciidae > Cacajao > Cacajao melanocephalus. Next base: position 12,604 of record CAUYLG010007949.1, on the reverse strand, counting down.
GTAGTGCATGAGCTGCCATCTGCTTATAATAATGAATCTGACAATCCACGTAAATGTGATTTGCTGCTTCTTTTGCCAACATAATGGCCGGGATATTGATCCTGATGGTGGAGCAGTTGCAGGCACCTCATTCAATAGAAACAGAACAGACCCAAGAGGTGAGACTTCTGGGGATTCGGCTGGAATGACAGTTAAAAACAAAAGTGCATTTCCCCATACTAGTGGCAACACTGTGTACTTCCAGAATGACCACAATTTTCATTCTTTTCTCAGTGTTTCAGTACAGCTCGAAATGTAATCTACCAAATTAATGGGAGAAGAGATCCAGCATAAAGATGTGAGACTGTCCTTACCCTTCCCTTCTTCAGTGTCTTATCTGAGATGGGATTGCCAAACTAGGAGCTCAAGAAGTTCCATGTCCAGTCAAACCTTTGTGACTGTCTGATATGGCAGTCACTAGCAACACGTGACTGGTTCCATTTCAAATCACTAAAATGAAATGAAATTAAGAGGAATGTATCAGGACTCAGCTAATTGTACATACATGTCCACAGTGGCGTTATTCATGATAGCCAAATGGTGAAGCGGCCCAGTGTCCATCCATGGATAAAGGGATAGACAAAATGTGATATCTATACACACAGTTCAATATTTTCAGCCTTAAAATGGAAGGAACTCTGGCACATGCTACAGCATGCTGAACTTGAGGACGTTATGTTGAATGAAATAAGCCAATCTTCAACGATTTATAACAAACTATTTTATTATATGTTGTGTATCATATATACTTTTAATTTTGTTTTCTATTGATATACAATAGACCCACGCATTTTCAGTACATGTGATAACAATACATTCACACAATTTGCAAAGATCAAATAAGTATAATTGCAATATCTACTTCATATCCATTACAAATACATCAAATATTTTCTGTATTTATGCTAGAAACATTCAAATTATTTTCTTCTATCTAGTTTGAAATTTACAATAGATTATTGCAAACTAGTCACCTATTGATCAACCAAATACTGTGTCATGTTTCTTCTATCAATCAGACTGTACAGTTGTACCATTAACTTGTATATTATATTTTATTATATACCATGTTGGACTGTTGGACCTTCAATACGTTTTTTACTTTCTCACCTTGTAAAATTTGTTCAGGAGTGTGGGGAATAGGAAAAATCTCACATTTCTGAGCACAGGCAAAACATGCTGGGCTGGAGCCCTCGTCTCTGTTTCCACATATCAGATGTAAGAGTCTCTTCCCATTTTACAGATCGAAGCACTGAGTCTCAGCGATCAACTGTACCTTCCCCAGGGTCATAAATATTGGCTAAGAATGAGCCCCAGGAGCTGCACTTGGGCTGCCTGAGCCTGCCTATAACTCCACCATGTCCTCCCTGGGACCTTGCACAGGTGGTGTTGTCTCTGACCCAGATGGCACAGTGGCTACGAGAAAGCACAGAGCCACTGTGAACCACTGAGATTGAGGTGCCTCATGCCGGCCATGGGCAAAACACTAAGCAGGTTCTAGAGATTTTCAGTTCAATGCCAGTGGGATGAGATTCCCAAACTGTCTGATTCCCAAATATAAGCCTTCCACGTGATAAATCTGAAGGTATTATTTCTTTATGATTCCTTCCTTCATTCCTCACCAGGAGCCTTAGATAGAGATGCATTTTATTATTTGTCCACTCATGGTATCTAATTTAATGTTGGATGCTTAATCACTATTCAATAAATACTTTCAGAAGAAGTGATTTCAGAGGCAGTGATCCCTTCGAGCACTGGGCTCTCTGCTTTAGTCACAGGGTTGGTTTTCACTTATCTGGCAGGAGGAAGACCCTAAGATTCTCCTTTTACCCTCTCAAAAATCACTCTATATAAAGGGGAGACTGCATCCACACCCTTGTATAAATTATATGTTCACTGTTGAATTTTTGTTTAGAAAGGTTGACATCCTTATCCTTTGCAACAAATGTCTTTTTAAATTTTGTAGCAATTTAACAGTGGTAATAGAATATATAAACTGTGTAACTTTTACGTGTATCTGAATGTGGTCTCATCTATGATAAATAGGTTCTCTGAAACATGCACATTTTCTTGTACCAACAGATTCACTATTTTGTCTCCTTCATCCCTGACTTTCCTAATGAAACTGATGAAGCCGAGCTCTATAGAGAATTTATCTCAACATTGCCTAGTTCATTGACTTAATTCAACACTTTTGGATTAATTAATACCATTTTAGGCTTAATTCAGCTTCTCTTGTGATGACCAGGAATTGTAATACTTCCCTATTTCTCCATTTTGAAATAAAATAAAGAGCTAGGGCTATCCCACTGTAATGACCCTTTTGAAATTTGAAGGTCATCTGTTTTATAACAGACTAGCTTGAGAAATAGACAAGCATTGAGTACCTTATCCACAGACACAAAATTATTAAACTATCACTTTGCAAAGGTACTTTACACATAAAAGCTTTATTTTACTTTTTCTCAATTATAATTTTTAAAAAATAAATTAATGCAAATGTTCAATCTTCAATATGATTTGATTCTGTGGGGAGAAATGTTATAATTCCTTCCAATAATTTGAAATGAAGGATAGTCATGATTTTTAAATTTATTTTATTTATATCAGTCTAGGAAATTATTACTAATGTTTCTAACATTTTCCTATTAATTTCCTTGAATTTCTTCCACTCCCTCACCTATACATGATATTCTAATGAGTACCTCACTTATCAAATTGTTGGTTAAGAAGACTGGAGCCTTTTGGTGGAGTCTTTAAGGTGTTCTAGGTGTAGAATCTTGTCCTCAATAAAGAGAGAGAGCTTGATTTCCTGTTTTCTTATTTGAATACATTTTATTTATTTTTCTTGCTTTATTGTTCTAGCTAAGACTTCTAATACTAAGTTGAATAGGAGTGGTGAGAAAGCACAACTTTGTTTCATTTCAATTCTCATGGGGAATGCTTTCAGCCTTTTTTTTTTCATTCAGTATGATGTTGTCTGTAGATTTGTCACTGATGACTCTTATTATTTTGAGGTATGTTACTTTGATGCCTAGTTTGTTGAGCATTTTATCATAAAGGGATATTGAATTTTATCAAAAGCTTTTCTGCATCTATTGAGATGAACTTGTAGTTTGTATTTTTAATTCTGTTCATGTTGTGAATCACAATAATTGATTTGTGTGTGTTGAACCAACCTTGCATTCCAGGAATAAGCTGACTTAACAGTGATGAATTAATTTTTTCTATATTGCTGGATTTGGTTTGCTAGTATTTTGTTGAGGATTTTTGCATCTATGTTCATCAATGATATTGGCCTGAAATTTTCTTTTTTTGTGGTCTCTGCCATGTTTTTCTATCAGGATAGTGCTGGCTTCAGATAAAGAGTTAGAGAGGAGTCCCTCCTCCTGAAATTTTTGGAATAGTTTCAGTAGAATTGGTACCAGTTCTTTTTTGTATGTCTGATAGAATGTGGCTGTGAATCCATCTGGTCCAGCGGTTTTCTTTTTGGTTGCTATTGAATAACTGGTTCTGGGATAACTGGCTAGCCATATGCAGCAAAAGTTAACTCAAGATGGGTTAAAGACTTAAGTAAAAAATTTCAAAGTATAAAAATCTTAGAAGAAAATTTAGAAAAAAGCCTTTTCGATACTGGCCTTGGTGAAGAATTTATGACAAAATCCTCAAAAGCAATTGCAACAAAAACTAAAATTGACAAGTTGGAATGAATTAAACTAAAGGACTTATGCACAGCAAAAGAAGCCATCAAGGGAATAAACAGACAACCTACAGAATGTGAGAAAATATTTGCAAACTATGTTTCTAGCAAATTTCTAATATCTGGAATCTAAAAAGAACTTAAATCAACAAGTGAAAAATCCAAACCACTCCATTAAAAGGTAGGCAAAGGCACTGAACAGACATTTCTCGAAAGAAGACATACAAGTGGCCCACAAAAATATGAAAACAATTTATCATTATTAATTATCAGAAAAATGCAAATTAGAACCACAATGAGATACCATCTCACATGAGTTGGAACGGCTTTTGTTATAAACTCAAAACATAACGGATGTTGGTGAGACTGCAGAGAAAAGGGAGTGTTTACACACTGTTGATAGAAATATAAATTAGTTCAGCCACTTTAGAGAACAGTTAGAGATTTCTCAAAGATCTAAGATCTTTGACCTAGCAATCCATTACTGAAGATATACCCAAAAGAAAATAAATTATTCTACCAAAATGACACATGGACCCATATGTTCATTGTAGCACTGTTTCAATAGCAAAGACAAGGAATCAACCTCAGTGCCTGTCAATGGTGGATTGGATAAAGAAATTGTGGTACATGTACACCATGGAATACAATGCAGCCATGAAAAAGAACAAAATCATGTCATTTGCAGGAACCTGGATCCCTCTGGAAGCCATTATCCCAAGCAAACTAATGTAGAAACAGAAAACTGAATATATCATGTTCTCACTTATAAGTAGGAGCTCAACACTAAGCTCAACACATGAATATAAAGATAGAAACTACAGACATGGGGGACCACTAGGGCAGGCAAAGAAGGATGGGAGGAAAGCTGAAAACTGCCTATTGATTCTGTGTTCACTACCTGGGTGACAGGTTCAATCATACCCCAAACCTCAGCATTATGCAATATATCTTTGTAACAAACCTGCACATATACATTCTGATTCTAAAATATAAGCCAAGGAATAAATTTTTAGAAAAGACTGGAGAAAAATTATCTCTTCATAAAAAAATGTGCATTTGCATTGACTTCATTTGACAATGAATTCATTGCAACTAATGCAATTAATAAAAGTGATCCAACAAGCATTGAGCATCTTTTACATTTTAGACAGTTAATTATGGAGTAAATCAAAATATACAGACACATTAAACAAAGCTACTTTTTTTCAAGACAGCCATGGTCTAGTGTTGGAGACACATGTGAACATAAGATTCAAGTGAACTGCACACATCTCAGGAGGAAATGAGCAGAAGGCTCTCGGAGCTGAGTGAGCAGAGGCTTGATGAGGGCTGGTGGTTTCTCTATGGCTAAGTAGGAGCTGGAGATGGAGAGAGCAGCCCAGAAATGCCAATACCTTCTAAGCACAGAGTCTTGGAAAATGAAGGCTGTATAAGCAATTATAAATGCAATCTTGCTGGAGATTTGGCTCTGGAATGTGTACAATGGGAGACAAAGAGAATGCAGTGTTCGTTTGTTTGTTTGTTTTTAAACTCAGATCCTAAATACAGGGGACAGAGCAGGCTCCTGGGTAGATAGGTTTTCTGGCATTTCTCATGTCATTGCTTGGAAATAACCAGTAGGAACTTGAAAATGTGCATCTGGGCCTTCTAGAAAGAGTTCAAGCAGATGTAGTGACTTGCTGTCTCCAACAGGTATAGAAGCCTGGGGGAGGATGAGATGTGGGGTGACAAGGAGGATAAAAAATGAGGGGGATGTTAGAGGGACCAAGACTCAAAAGGAATCATCAGTGGAGCAGAGGGACATGCAGGTTCAGCGTGCATGGAGATAAGGCAAGAAAGAGGCTTGCCATGTGCTGAGTGATCAGCACTGTAGGAGCTGGAGCTCGATCAGGAGCATGAAGACTTAGTGTAAGCTCTGATTTTTATTAGAAACTGGGACACAAAGGCTGACCTTACATGACCAGGAAAATGCACCTGCCATGGGCCCTGCAGTGTGAGTGGTCTGAGACCGAATAAGTGGAAGGGTCAGGAAATGCACCTGTCTTCTCTGTGTGAGGGTTATGTACCAGACATTGTCTGCCCATCACTTCAGGGTTTACTCAGTCACTCTCTTATTTCAATGTCTTCTTTCACTTTTAGTTAGGTCACTCAATTCTACTCTAAGAATATATTTTAAAGGTTTCTTTTTCCAGACCCAAGCAATATCATTGAAAATTGCATGGATCCTTCCATTCTATATAGATTTGATATGAATTCTTCCCTATTAAGCAATTTCCATGATGTATTAGTCCATTTTCATACTGCTGATGAAGATATACCCGAGACTGGGCAATATACAAAAGAAAGAGGTTTAATTGGTCTTACAGTCCCATGAGGCTGGGAAGCCTTACAATCATGGTGGAAGGCAAAGAGGGGCAAATCACGTCTTACGTGGATGGTAGCAGGCAATAAATGAGAAAGCCTGTCCAGGGGAATTTCTGTTTTTAAAACCATCAGATCTTAAGAGACTTATTTGCTATCATGAGAACAGCACAGGATTGACCCGCCCCATGATTCAGTTATCTCCCACCAGGTCCCTCCCACAATATGTGGGAATTCAAGATGAGATTTGGGTGGGGATACAATCAAACCATATCTTGTGGCATCCTCTGAGTGACTTTCATGGCTCTGTGACCTCACACTTGGTATTTAATCTATCTAAGCCATGGTTTTCCCACCGGGAAACCAGCGATAGAATGACTATTTGGCAAGACTGTTGCAGGGATTACACAGGGTCATACAGGCAGAGTGTTTGGCACCTGGCTGACAGGTAGTGGTTAGATAAACCAGAATAGTGACTGCCCACATTCCAGGTGTGTCCTCTGTCTTCCCTGTCCCTGCACACAGAGTGAGAGCCGTGCAAGTGCTGACACTGCTCTCCCGTTTAGTAGAAGCAACTGTGCAAGTAGAACTCTAGAAGTGGCAGGTTGGGAAAGACACAGAGCTCAGAGCAGCTCAGCCTCCTGGTTACCAACCATGATTTGCGGCAATGGAGGGGCAGTGGCAAGGACGGTAGTCCCTGGGTTTTGGATTCTGGGTGAAGCAATGTATCTCAATATCTTAGGAAAGAAATAGGCAGCCAATGTTCGTTCTACCTGATTTGATACAGTCACGTATGTATTTCAAGAAATTTGGGAAAATTAATTGCCCAAATGTGTGCAGGTTGAAGGAGAACAGGGAGAGACCTCAGTCAGGGACGTTACAAGGAAGCAATTTCCTTGGCCACGGAGGGAGGACCCAGGGCTGCAGCGAGGTAGGTGGGAAGCAGTTCAGGGCTGGATCAACGTGGGGTACTTCGGGAGAGGAACTGGAGGGGGAGTCTAGGACACTCACAAGGTTTTGAGCACATGTATCTGGAAGGATGGTGTGTTATATCAGAAATAAAGAATATAGAAAGAAAAGACATGAAGGAAAGGAGACTATGAATTTAGAAAGGCCATAAAAGGACTCACAGTCAAGATGTCCAGCAAGCATTTGGAAAGGCAGGTCTCAGCCTAGAGGATAAACACAGAATCTGGAATTAGGTCCACAGGAACCTTCAATGTGATGAAATTGGGTGAGAAAAGCAATTGAGTGTCAAAAAAAAAAAAAAACCAGTCAAATCCTAAAGGCATCAAATATAAACTTGAAAGAAACATTTAGAAAATAAACTGTGAATTAGGGGGCAGTGTTATATTCAAGCTCATATCACCTAACTGCGAAGACAGCATCTGCCCAGGAGCAGAACAGACCATAGCAGTCTATCTGCAGGCCTCAGAGGGACGCCGGCCCACCCACCTGTGAAGCCACGAGGGTGCTTCTGCCTCAAGGTTTGCGTCGTAAAGGCCCAGGCCAGGTGTCTGCATGCGCCAGGACTCTGTGGAAGCACAGTGACGCTGTCTGATGGGAACTGGTCTGCTCTGTTTCCAACAACCAGAGGTCCACATTTGCAATCCAGGGAATCTGCATGATGCTGAAATGATATGTGTCTACACTGGAAATGAGAAGCATGACCCCAAGTCACCCACAGGCTTTGTGTTCACTCCCACTCAGGACTCTGTGCACTGTGGAGTCGCTTCAGGGGTTTCCAAGACAGAAAAAAAAAAAAAACAAGCAAGACAAAACAAAGTGAAACAAAACAAAAAACAGCCTCTAGAGTTTCACTGCTATCAAATTTAATGCCAGGCCAAAGATGGTGATTAAGTCCTTATCATTCAAAGCAGTACTAAAATAAACCCAAGCCCATAGTATACATATACTTATTAGAGGAAACTGGATTTTTGTTTTCAGTGAGTCAGTCAGAACACAGCTGAGTCCAGCCAGTCTGAATCTGAGACGCAGGAACACAAGACCATCCCCCACCCACAGGTGGGAAACGGATCCCAGTGCACCCTGGAGGCAGCGCTGGCCATGAGGGTGTCACCAGAAGATCTAAGAGGGAATTTCACACACACACTTCTAGTTGGCAGATTGTAGTCTTTCTTAATCTTATTCTAAACACAGAGCTGTACATGCTTGTTACATTCTGAGAACTGGAATCACAAGGGCAAGAGCACCTTGCCATTATAATTTAGAGGAAAAGTATTTGCATAATAAAGTTGAGCCGGGCCGAGCGTGGTGGCTCACGCCTGTAATCCCAGCACTTTGGGAGGCTAAGGCAGGTGGATCACGAGGTCAAGAGATCAAGACCATCCTGGGCAACATGGTGAAACCCCATCTCTACTAAAAGTACAAAAAATTAGCCGGGCATGGTGGTGCGTGCCTGTAGTCCCAACTACTCGGGAGGCTGAGGCAGGAGAATTGCTTGAAACCAGAAAATGGAAGTCGTAGTGAGCTGGGATCGTGCCACTGCACTCCAGCCTGTTGATGGAGAGAGACTCTGTCTCAAAAATAAATAAATAAATACATACATACATACATACATACATACATACATAAAGTTGAGCCAATAGTGTTCTTTCTCAAGAAAAACAAAACTGGATTAGTTGGCATTTGGTATCCATCACTGGCTGAACCCAAGAATAAAAACGTCTGGAAACATGAAGAAAGCCAGTTTAAAAAAAAGTTTCCTTGGCAGCTCCAGTTTCTAATTCTGTTGAATTCGGCATATGCTCGTAGATGTGTTGATAATCCATTGCTCATACTCTAAAACCAATTATACTCTAAATGGAGTCATTTTATACTGTGAAGACAATCTTTTCTTATGTGAAAAAGCCTTCTATGTTTTCATCTAGGAACAAGCATTTCCTTAGATACTTGACAAATTAACTAATTAATCCAGACACCACCATGTGCCAGGCCTTGCTGAGTAGGAAGCCCATAGCAGGAAGTCGAGAAGCCAGGTGAGGCACTGGGAGCAGCATGGGGAGGGAAGGATGTGAGCAGTGCTCTCCCAGACACAGGCATGCAGAGGACCAGAGGAGGCGATGGGGTCAGACGCGGAGACCCCGGTTGCCTGCTGCCGTAGGGATGGGGTGACCATGTGGACCAAGACAACCAGGTTGCAGACAGGGCAGTTTTGCAGAAGGGGCAGCAAGCATACCCTTCCATTTGTGTGGCCCACAGCAGGACACCTGGCACAGAAGACAATCATTCAATGTGCGTTTAAACAGTCGACCCCCTGACCTGCAGGTGACCATGTGCATCCACGGGAAACACACTGAATGGTGAATCCTGTCTTTGCCAGCTTATTCTCTCTGCCATCTCCTTAGCTGAAAGATTGGGGTTCGGTCAGTCCCTTCTCTGGGCACCCTTTCTTCATATAGGAAATGAGAGGCTGCTCTGAGTCGTGCCCAAAGCCCTCTCCAGACTTCACTGATGCCTTCCATGAAAGCTCTTTCACCAAACGCCACTCAGCACAGGGACAAAAGGAGACCTCTGGCCCCAGAGTCCTGTCATCGCAATTGTTTTAGACATATTTTAAATGGAAATTTTTTTTTTTGCTTTGTTTGCCTAAAGCGTCTGTCGTACTTTCAAAAAAATTTAATAAATAAATAAAGACCTCAATAAACGTTAAAGCAAAATGCCTTTCATTTTTGTAATGAGTCTGAAAAAATTTTTACTATCCAATAGTCCCAGCCAGCCCTTTTTACAAGAACATTCTCATTACCTAAATTTTATTGCCAAGAAGTGAAAAGAGAAGGAAATTGTAGATATTTAGGGAAAAAATATGTACTTTTAATAATGTCAAGCCTTGTTGATTATTGAGATGTCAGAATTTGTAATCAAATTGTATAATCAGAGAGCCTGATATAATTTCTATAGGCCCAGTTATTGCCCATGCCTATTTTAAACACTATGAATATTCTTGGGAATTATTTTCACCCCCTAGAAGAACTTTTGAGACATTAGCTCACCACAGCATTCAACCACCTGCCAAGCATTTTATTGGTCTCTCTAACCACCCAACGTAATCCTCAAGGTTCCTTTTGAATAAAATTCCAGGCATTGAATGATAGAAAATAGTATTAAGTTGCTTTAAGAGAACAGTCAAGGTAGAGCTATAGAAAAACAGACTGGCAGAGCCTTGCAGAGCACAGGGAAAGAAAGGAAATTAACTGGTGGCTAGGCACTGTGGTGGGGATGTAAGTGATTTAATTTCGTGTACACCACACCCTGGACTAGGTAGTGACCAATGTTTGTCTTTCCTGTGATGCCTCTGAGGCTCAGGGAGAGTGAATCCGTTGCACGGAACCACATAGCTGGTGAGTGGAAGGACCGGACTGTAGCCTCATCTGTCCTGCTTGGTATGAGTATAGAGTGCTTTGTCCCATGGCCACCTCTGCTGTGAGCACATTTGATTTGTCTCGCTTTCTAGCCGAGCCTGTAGAGGCAAGTGTGCCTCTGTAGAGTCGCGGCGGCAAAGATCTCAGCATTTTGTACAGTGAGCCATGAGCGCCTCGACTCTAACTTCGCCTTTTGTTTGAGTATATTGTCACTGGATGTATTCTGGTTGCTCCCATTATCCTGAACTACAGACCCTGAAATTAAGTCCTCCTCTATGGCAATACACCATGTATTGCTGGCTGATTCAAATAAAAGAACTTAATTAATTCAGTCTTCTTGGATTTTGGTGTTATTTGTGAAGATGGTAGAAGAATGACACTCTCATGGATTTCAGAGTCCCTGTTTTTTCCTCTTCCTTCAAGTCCTCAAAGCCTTAGTAGCCCACAGCCCCACCCAAAACTGGTCACAAACCTAGATTAACAAGAGTGCAGTTTTCTTTGTGTATGTGTGGGTTTTTTCTTTTTAATTTACACTGATAAATGTGATTAAACAACCAAACTCATTACAGTCAAAATGCCACTGTAGAAGTCTTTGCTCATACATTGAGTAACAATTTCTTGTATGGTCTTACCCTTAAAAATCTTTAATCTTTACACCTGAGGTTGACCAGATGTTCAACAATTCCACTCAAAATCTAACAGGGGATTTGACTTTATATAAAACAGGTTGCATTCAGATTAGATGTCAGTCGAAACTTATCATAGAGGCTGATACACCAGTTAGTTAGTTGACTATCCCAAGATGGCCAGGAGACATTTAAAACTAAAATGGATAGGTGCAATTCTGCTAAAAGAAAGGTGGTATCATTTCCATGTTTTATCCAAGTTGTTTTGTTTCTCACAGATGAGTAGAAACGAAGACAGGCAAGAACTGAATCTTCAAAAGAGCATAAACAAGCCACTGCTTGTTTGCACCTGTCCTGCCTCCATGCAATTTACTGTAATGCATGGCACTAAACCACACCATGCCCATCAGAGTGCCTGCGACACAGGAAGTAATGAATGGGAAGCTGCCGGCAAAGGCTGCTGAGGAGTGAGTGATACATGCTGATCCTTGGGAGTAAGTGATATTCCTACTTCTCCATAGAGGAGAATGAGACTCAGATGTGAGTGAACCAACACCATGTATCTAGGAAGTGTTCCAACGGGGATTTGGGCTCAGATCATCCGACTTTAATTTTAAAACTGTATATATTTCAGAAATATTTATATTGACAAAATCCATGCCTTTGATGATATTAACAGAGTTTCAAATTGCAATTTTAATTGTGATTTATTAAATCACAATCCTATGTCTTTGAACTCATTAATCAGTGTTTTCAAAACATGCTGACATCAAAACTCACACAATAACATGGATCTAATTGCCTTGACTTTCCTGAATTTAGTCACCTCCAACCTAAGGAAAATCTAATGAATCTACTGTAGTCCAAGGTAACGGATGAAGTTCCTGTTTCCTTTATTCTTTCTTAGGTTTTGAAGAAGCTGAAATTTCCTCTGAGAATCCTGCACTGTCTCTGTTGCATCATTTGTTTTTATTTATTTATTTATTTAAAATAAGTAGTTTAGCAAATGTCTTAGGAGACTCCTGTGCAGAAGGTACTTCACATGGTTCTGGATCCAGGAACTATGTTTTTGTAGCAGTTGTAAATGTCAGTATCTGTATTCCAGAACGGTTTTCCTCAATCCCATGGTTTCCCTTCCCAAACACCGTAATTTCCAATAGCAATGGTGAGCTTGTGATGCTTTAAAACTCCAGAACTCCTCCTTCCTGATGTCTTTTATGGCTTGAAAGAAATCAGTAACCCAGTGCTGAACCTTGGATTCTCATGTAACTCAACTGCTCATTAAGGCTGTTGTAACAGGTTTCCATATGTGAAGAGAATCAGATTAATTTCAGCCTTGAAGCAGTTTAGTTTTCTCTAAAGTTAGTCTGGAGTTGTGCTTTCGGAGGTGCTTACTTGTGTGTATATGTGCTTTAGTTTTTGCATAAAACTTTTGCTGAGATTATACATATACATATACATTATACATATACATACACATACACATACACATA